>PVJH01004712.1:0-121576 GCA_004026705.1 Nesogale talazaci | reverse complement strand
TGGAGCAGCCATGTAGATCCGGAAGAGGGTGAATTGTAGCATTGCTTGGAGATTATTGGAGTGGGAAAGATAAATGCTGCAAAGAACAGAAACCAGGAAAACAGCCTTTTAGTGCAGACACCGAGAAAAGACAATAGCAGAAGCACAGGCGGGAAACACAAGCCTAGGGTGAAGGAAAGAGAACAACTCAAATTGGAAGGGGATAGTGAAATACCACACAAGGAAGGAGGAATTGCCCAGAAATGTTACCAGAGACTCTCTCTGAGAGATGACATTGCTCCCCAAACAGAACAGAAACACACTCATTGTCATTGAATCAATGTGACCCTGTAGCCAGAGTAGAACTGCCTCTCTGACTTTCTGAGATTTTAACCATTTACAAGAGAAGCAAGTCCTCTCTGTCTCCCGTGGAGCAGTCGGGGGTTTTGAACTTCTGACCTTTTGGATTACAGCCAAATGTGTAACCACCAGGGCTCCTGATGGCATTGCAAGTGGTCACTGTGATAGTGACATAGTCTAGGGTCAATTTGAGGGTGGAATTAATCCTGTCAATCAAGTCATAGCCAATGAAGCCTTTGTGTGGACATGGCCTTCTCCTGAGGATTCTGGAAACTGTACTATTCCTCCTTGCAGGAGAGACTCTCTCCCTCACAGATGGCTCCCTGTAAGCCAGCTCTGTGAAGAAGGCAAATGTAACGAGGCTGGTGGAGCCAGACCTCGGGAGTCAGAGAAGGCATGTGGAGAGCCTGCCAGGCCTCAGATGCTTACAGCATCACTCGACCCACAAGACTTCTCCCGCTCCCCACTGACTTCTGATCTCCCTGCATTCAGTATCATTGCATGTTTGGTGATTTTGAAGAGTACTTTATAGGTTGGTATTGGGCATATGAGCTAATATCAGATTCTGGATTTGATCTGGTTTGGGCTGGGATGTTTTTTCCATATTCAATTGCTCTTGTATATAAAGTTCTTTCTTATACACATAATGAGTGTCTATTAAATCGTTTTTCTTCTCTTCCCAGACTAACACAGTCACTATTCCCTCCTTTGTCCTCTTTTGGCAATTTATTCATTTCTAAAATGAGACCATATTTCACTTGTAGTTAAGAAAACAAGAAAAGTTAGATAGTATGCCATGTTCATGTCTGTATGTGTGTATTTAAATGAAAAAGATAGCCAGCTTGGCAACTGGGTGATAAATCTGGCTACTACAGAAAATGTCTCATATCCATCTTACCACCCTCTTCATAGTTAACAATAATTGATTAGTGCCTACTAAAAGAGGATTAGCTAATCACAAGGAAATAAATAAAAAGATGAGACTGTCCTCAAAGTAATGTTATGGATTCAGTTGTGTTCTCCCAAAATATATGTTATAAACCTTAACCTCTATATCTGAGGATAGGAGCCCTGTAGGCACTGTCCAGGAAGTGTTGGACTGTCAACCCAAGGGTCAGTGGTTCAAACTCACCAACAACTCCTTGGGATAAAGATGAGAGTGTCTGTGCCTATAAAGAGACACAGATTTCTGAGGCTATAAAAACCCTATCTGGGAACCCTGATAGTGTTTACATGTGGAGTTACTAACCACCAAGTCAGCAGTTTAAACCCAGCAGCTGCTCCAAGGGAGAAAGATGAGGCGATCTGTTCCCATAAAGACCGAGGCTTGAAAGTCTCCTTGGGGATGGATTGTTTTTGTTATTCTAATGGTGTAAGAATGAATTTTCAATCAATCTCATCATATATCCCATAAAAAGAGAAGATTACGGAAGCAGAGAGTGATATACCACATGACGGTTGTCCAAGAGCAGAAGTTTGGAAGAGACAATGACCATGCTCCACTGTTGACACACAGAGAGAAACTTCTTCTAGCACTAGAGCTTAGATTTGGGTTTCTAGCCTCCCAAATTGTGAGAAAACACACATCTGTTAAAGTTATTCCCCTTGTGATATTTCTGTTAGTACAGCACTAGAAAAGACTAGTAGGGGGCAGGCTAGTGGAATCAACAGAGAAGAATATTGTGTATTCGCTGAATACATAATGATCATTGAAGTATGTTCTGAATAACATAAACTCCTGATTCACTTTATTGATGGGTTTTTAGAAGCACAAGCCTACTTATCAAAAGAGTTTTCCCTGAAAGTCTGTGCCAGATCTTATACTTTTGTAAGGGAGGCATGGTGAGGACTTGTTTTCCCTCCTGGACTTTTTGCAGCCTCCATCTCAGGGAAGGTGCACACTCTGTTCTTGAGTTCCTAGACCTTTTTTATGCTGTCCCGTACCTACAAAGCTCACCTTAGTCTCCTTCTAGTCACTCATAATATATAATATAAAATAATCCTCATCTATGTTCATCATGGGATTCCTAGATTTCACACACAGGAACTGTTCCCATGTACCAAGACATTCTGTACCATTGGCATGACTAGCTCTGCTTCTCTATGGTCTAACCATGTATGTGCCTCTTTAGTTTTAGTTTTCCCCCTACTTGCTAGCCTCTCATTTTACTTTATCTGATCACAGACCTAGGGGTATTGTAAAAGTTCAGCAAACATTTATTGAATGAGGGCAGGGGTGAGGGAACAGATTCTGTGCTCTATAATTAAAATTTTTAAATTAAATTTTTTGCATCAACTTTTATTGGGGTTCTGGTGAAAAATGCATAAATGTATATATAAGCCTACAGATACCTACACATGCACACATACATATTTATATACATATACCCAGTGGTGGGCTTTAGATAATTTAACAACTGGTTCGATGCCCTAACAACAATATTAAGTATAAAAAAATGATATGCCAAAATATAGTTTATAACTTCATAAAATTAATACTTAAACAGGAATAATAAAGAGGCACACAAACCAAATTATAAGTGTTTAAAATATTAATGAAAAATATTAAATAATGCTTGACAAAAACAAAACGGACACCCTGGTGGTGTAGCGGTTGTGCGTGGGACTGCAGCTCACTGGGATGGAGGTTCAATTCTAGCTCCACCGGAGCAAAGGCTGGCCTCCTACTTCCACCACCAAAGGGCAGTAATGCGCCCCCCCAAAAAAGATTTCTATATTGCTTCTTGATTGGCATCCTCATTTGTACTTTTTGCTTTTATGTGACCATCATCAGCTGTGTGATTTCTTCTTAATCATCTTTTCATGTAGCAGCAGGGTCCCATTTCTTTAAAGGTGCACCATTTAGACACTAGTCATTGTGTTTGATACATTACAAACAGGAGACTTCTCATCTCTGAATATACGGGGCTCTTCATGAATGCAATGTAGAAGAGTGAAGGAAAAAATGAGGAAGATGCTGTCAGCCATTTAAACAGCTGAATTTAAAAGATGTTTCCCAAAATCGAATTGCATATTTGATAAACGTATTAAGTGTAATGGAGAGTACTTTGAAGGTGATAAGTTTGTTGTGTAAAAAAAAAATTAAATACATAGCTTTGAAAAATAATTCCAGGTTTTGGGGTACCTACTTTTAGTTCACCAGACCTTTTTTCTGGGATACCTCTTGCCCTCACTATTATTTAACATCATACTGGAGGTCCTGGCTAACAACATAACGCTAAGGAAATACATCAAAATGTTTTTCTGGGGAAAAAGTGGTGAAACAATCATTTTTGACAGCTAATATGATTTTATATATGTGAAACCCCAAGAACTCCACCAGTGGAGTGCTGGAATTGTTGAGGAATATGGCAGAGTGACAGGACACAAGATCAATAAACAGAAACCTATCAGACTTCTATATGCCTCAGATGAGACAACAGAAGAGGAGATGAAAAAGGTAGCACCCTTCACAATAACCAAGCACAAGTTGAAATGTCTAGGGATATACCTAACACACACACACACACACACACACACACCTTTGTATGAAGAAAACTACAGAACACTATTACAAGAAACTAAGAGTGATCTCCACAAACAGAAGAATATTCCATGAATGTGGATCAAAAGAGTTAGTATAGTTAAGATGCCAGTCTTGTCCAATGCAGTAAGTAAATTTAACACTATTCCAATGCAAAATAACAACATCTTTCTTCAAAGAATCAGGAAAACTGACTATCAACTTCATATGGAGGAGGAGTGCACTCAGAACTGGCTGATAATTCCTCAAGGAAAAGGAAAAAGTCAGAGAGCTTTCTTTATCTGAGGTTAGCACCTATTATACAGCCACAGTGTTCAAAACACTGTGGTACTTATATAATGATAGATATACATACCAATGGAAAAGAACTGAAAACCCGGAAATGAAGTCATCAGCATGTAGGCATCTGATCTTTGAGACAGGTCAAAAAATATCTAATGAGAAGCAGCTGTCCTCTTCAACAAGTGGTGCTGGAAATAAATGGATATCAACCTGCAGAAAAACAAAGCAAGATTCTTACCTAACTCCATATACAAGAATAAACTCAAAGTGGATCACAGACCTTGAGGTAAAACTCCAAACTATTAGGACAATTAATGAGGAATTTGGGATATGCCTAAGAATTTTTGCATAGGGAATACATAGGCTATCAGAAATAAGGAATGACACAAATACAGAGGAACCACAAGTTGAGAAGTGGGGAATACTGAAGACAAAACATCTGTGTACATCAAAATAATTCACTGAGAGTAATAAGGGAGTCAACAGACTAGGAAAACATAGTTAGCAATGACACATCAGAAGAAGGCCTTATTACTAATCTACAATACTCTGCTAGTCTACAATAAGAAAAAAAATCAAATAATCCATTGAGATGAGTAAAGGACATGAACAGAAGTTTCACAAGGCTACATATCTGAATGGCCAATAAAAACACGTTTTGAACAGGAATGGGTATTGGATGTTTTCAAATGATTTTTCTAAGTCTATTGATATTATCATGTGGTCCTTATCCTTTTTTATGTCAATATGGTGAATAATACTGATGCACTTTTGGATGTTAAACCATCCCTGCATCCCTGGTATAAATCCCACTTGATTGTGGTGAGTTATTTGTTTTATTTACTTTTGTATTCTATTGGCCAGTAGTTTGTGAAGGATTTTTGCCTCAATGTTCATTAGGGATATTAGTCTGTAGTTCTTGATTCTTATGGAATCCTTGACTGCTTTAGGTATCAGAGTTATACTAGCTGCATAGAAAGAATTTGGGAGTTTGCTGTCTTTTTTATACTCTTGCACAGTTTGTGTAGGATTAGTGTAAGTTATTCCCTGAATGTTTGGTAGAATTCTCTTGTGAAGCTGTCTGGTCTAGGGAAATTTTTTTTGTTGGTGATCCCTTGGTAAACTTATCTATTTCTTCTATTGCTATGGGTCTGTTGAGGTCTTTGACGTCTATCTGGGCTAATTTAGAGAGGGATTATTTTTTGAAGTATATGTCTCTGTCTTCCAACTTGTTAAATTCATTGGAGCACAGGCCTTCATAGTACTTTGTAATTAGCCTTTTAATTTCATTAGGGTCTGGTGTAATGTTCCCTGTTTCATCCCTCATCCTGGTTTTTGAAATTTGTTCCTTCCTTTCCTTGATTGGGTTTTCCAGCAGTCTCTTGAACAATAATGGGCAGATGGCAGAGGGAAATTGGGGAGAGAAGGGGAACTGATTGCAAGGATTGACATATAACCCCGCCTCACCCCCAATCTGAGGGGAGAACAAAAGAAATGTAAAGGGAGACAGAGGATGGTGTAAATTATGAAAATAATAATAATTTATAATTTTTCAAGGGGTCAGGGAGGTAGGAGAGTGGTGGAGGGAGGGAAAAAAGAGGAGCTGATACCAAGGGCTCAAGTAGAAAGAAGATGCTTTGAAAATGATGATGGAAACATATGTACAAATGTTCTTTAATATATGGATAGTTCTAAGAGCTGTAAGAGCCTCCAATTAAATTATTTAGAAAAAAATAAAGAAAAGGGGCTGAGCCCCGGTGGCATAAATGGTTGAGTAAGGGACTGTGGCCCGTGGGCTTGGAGGTTCAAATCCAGCGGCGGTCTCAGGAGCAGCACTGGGTAGTGCCCACGACCACCAGAGGCAGTGATACTGCCCCACCCAAAAAAAGAAAGAAAAAATGTTTCCAAGAATGGAATTGCAGATTTAAAAATTATATTAAATGTAATGGAGGATACTTTTAATGTGATAACATTATTTTCAAGAAAATTTAAGTATACAGCTTTGAAGAACTCTGGGTTTTTCTGGGTACCTCTTTGTATTTCCATACATACATGCATGCATACATAGCAGTTATGTAATCACACATTTTTTGTTATTGTTCTGGTTGCAAAATTGTATGTGCTATAGCATTTGCCAAAAAATCTTACTTTTATTCTTTTGACAATTTTGCTTTGTTGTTGTTCAGAACACACAGAAAGCATTCCTTGTTTTTTATGTAGAATTCACTGACATTAATCATTTTCTTCAGAAATATTCAAATTCATAAGGGAGATCCTATAATTTATATTTATAGTGTGACTGCCCTTTTTATAGAACATGAGAGGAAAACAACATTGTCATGTGAAACACAACCATCTTCCATTTGATTAACTGGAGCTTCTTAGGGGAAACAACCTCCTTGAGGCCACTGAGGCTGCTTTCCATGCAGATGGCCACCATAGTCAGAATTGAGTAAGCAAACCACAACAGACATTACATCAGGAGATGTTTATGGAATTAATAACTATCTGTCCTCCTGTTTGGCAGAAGTTCCCACATCTTGGCAAGTGATCTCTGATGGTTCCACCCTCCCCACTACTTTAAGCACTTTATTCCGCGTGAGAGGGTGAAATGAATGCTTATAAACACCTTCTACATGCATTTCTCTGCCAAAGAGAGATTCTGTTGTTTCTTGCAAGTCTCATTCATAAGTTCCTCGTAGAGGCTGTGGTTTGGAGGCACGAGGTAGTGTGGGGGTTTGCCTTAGGTGAGATCATGCTCATTTCCTTCAAGGCTTGTTAGATGCAATAAAAATTCTTGCCCTGATTGCTCAGCCAGCAGTGACTTTGGCCAAGACTTGTATTCTCCAAGGAAATGGAGATTCTTTGAGGAGTGTGGAGTCCTCTTCCCAATAGAATACCTTGCTTCCCACACCTGCTCTTTCACTCTCCCACTGGTCTGATAGTCTTCCCTTCTTGCGATTTATCTAATGTGATAACTTCTGTCCACAATCCCACGTTCCTCTATGATTGCCAGAAACGTCCCCCAAAGCAACTAAGAAGCTCTTAACAAAACACAATGAGCTAGTCATCCTACTTGATGCAATTCTACAATGGCTTCAAGCATTTATTTAGAGTCAAGGTTACTCAACTTTCTTTTGTCTCTGTTTAGAATATTTAATTGAGCTTTGGACTTTCATGTAATAATTTCTATACATACTGTTGCCATTAATCCAGCTCCCTAACTACCCAATGACCACCGTCAACACTCCATCACACACATCTTTGATTCTGTGCCATAAATATTGACTGGGGGAGTACAGATGATATTTCTAAAGTTCTGTTTTTTAAAAGAGTATAGTACTAATTGGCACTGTTGTATATTTTAGGAGCCATTATGTAGTTGAAAGATGAAAAGCTACGTTCAGTTCAAACTTTAAAGGGTATCTCAGGGTTATGACTTCCGGAGTTCCTTTAGTCTTTACAGGTCCAGTAAGTTGGACTTTTTTTTTAAGAGTTAGATTTTTTTGTTCTACAATTTTCTCTCATTTTATCTGGCACAAACTTTTATGCCCTTAGTCAATAGTGCTAGCTGGACATCATCTAATTCTTCTGATATATGGATAGATGATATACTGTATAGGCAATTAATCTTGCAGACTACTTTTTTCTTTGAATCTTTGATTTCCTTATTTTTCTTTTGCTCCAGAGGAGTTGATATTAATAAATATGTTTTAGATGGTTATACACAACTCTTAAGACCCATGTTGCAATTTTATAATTGCATAAATATAATTCATAGACTATGTTGTACCAATTGACCAGGTTGTTACATGAAAGCAAACTCCTATGGGAATTATTTGGTTATATCTGGGTAGTATCTGTTACTGTGCTCCCTATGTACTTTAATATCTATGTATGTGTTTTCATGTGTAGAGGTCTGTATGAATATGTGCAGCACACACAAACATATATATGCCTATGCCTATAGGTAACACAATGTTTTCACTTGTATATACACACATATCTTGCATTACGTATGTATGGCTGCATATCTACCTATGTAACTTGTCACATATTTTTATATTGTTACTGCTATCGGTGCCAAATTGGATGTTACAATACTTCCCAATAATTTTTCTACCACTTATCTTGAGTTGTACATAATTCACCATATTTGTATTGCTTTTTCCATGGCTCAAAATAACAAATGCCTACTCCCAAAAGAGTGAGTTGCTTTCCTACTCTTAGTAACCATCAAAGAGTATTGATTTCTGTATGTGTACCAGTTTTTAACTTTTTATAATTGTGGTATTATAAAATATTTCTCCTTGACTCACCTTAATCAGCATTTTCCTTCCAGATCTATTTGCTTTATAATGGTTTATGTATTCATCATTATTCTTTACTGCTTCATAGTATTTGTTGTGAATATACATATGTATCTAGATATATGTGTGTATGTACACACACATATAATTTTGTTATCCATGAATTCTTTGATGGGCATCTTGGGTGTTTCTGTCTTTGTGCTAGTGTGGATAATGCTACAATGAACATAGGGTACATATGTCTATTTGAGGCACTATTATTAGATACCTACAGTATATAGCTAGCACTGGCATTGCTGAATAATAATATTTCTACCTCTTTGAGGAAATTTCATACTATTTTCATAGTGGTTGTATCATTTCACCATTAACCAGTGATGCATAAAAATTATAGTTTCTCCAACACCTTACCTCATTAGTTACTTTTTGATCATTGTGACTTTTATTTTTACAAGAATGAAATGATGCCTTATTGTAGATTTGATTTTTGACTCTATAGTGGCTAATGCTCATGAGAATCTTTTTATTTATTTGTTGGCTATGTTGTGATGTCTTCCTTAATGAAGTGTCTGTTCTTCTCCTTTGCTCATTTAAAGATTGTATTATCTCTTCATATTTTTCAGTTGTTGAGTTTGCTATACACCTTAGAAATTATACCCTTATCTGAAGCATATCCCCAAAGACTTTTTTCACAGTCCATTGGTTATGTTTTGACTCTTTTGATGAAGGATTTTGATGAGCGTAGATATTTAATTTTTAGGAGTTTGTAGCTGTCTCATTTGTCTTCTGCTGTGCATGCATTTGCAGTTGTTTTTAGTGATATGTGACTGGACCTTGTTAGGTTCCACAGCTTCCTCTATGATTCTCCCTATGTTTTCTGTATTATTTGTCTCTGTCTTGGAAGATGAACAGCCAGAATTCTCCTTAGAGGCAAGAATAGTGAGATTGTATCTATATGCTCTGGATATGTCAGGAGACACCCATGCCTGGAGGAGGACACCATGCTTGGTAAAGTCGTGGGGCATAGAAAAAAAGCTATATTGACAGAGTGGCTGCACAGATGGTCTCAAACCTAAGAACCGCTGTGCATATGGCACAGGACCTAGCAGTGCTGTTCTCTTGAATATAGGGTCATTATGAGTAGGAAGGGACTTGATGCCACATCAGAGCAACAACATCTGCTCTTGTTAAGGTGCAAAGTTTGAGAAACTCACAGGGCTAACTGCAACAATATTATTATTTGTCTCTGTTATCTTTCAGGAACTTTATAGGCTTAACTTTAACTTGTAGGTCTTTGATCCATTATGAGTTGATTTTTGTGTATTGCATTAGACATGGATTGTCCTTTGGTTTTTGGAAATAGATATTCTGTTTTGCCAGCAATCCCCCCCCCTTTTTTTTTTTTGCAAATGGGTTTTATAAAAGATACTCAATAGTTTCTACAGTTAATACAATTTTCTAAGTTAAATGTTATTTTTGTGTGTGTGGATAGGGGATGCAGTTTCAACCCTATTGCCACTGCTGCACTTGCAACCACACTCCTTTATACAGCTTGCTTTTGTCTCCCTCAATCACTTGGAAAACCTGTGGTTAAAAATAATGGAGACGGGGCTGAGCCCCGGTGGCGTAGTGGTTGTGCGCGGGACTGCGGCCCACTGGGACAGAGGTTCAATTCCAACAGTGGGGCTGGGCCTTTTACTCCCACCGCCGGAGAGCAGTGATGCCAAAAAAAAAAAATAATGGAGACATTTTGAAAGTACTCTCATAGAGAAGAGCTGTTGTACTAACCAGTGGTCAATATAGTCTAAATTATATTTAATTGTAATTGTGTAATTAACCAACTAGAAATTATTGGGATTTTAAAGATCATTTTATTGGGTGCTTGCACAAATCTGATCACAATCCACCCAGCCATCCAGCCATTTTGTTAAGCACATTTGTACGTTTGGTGCCATCACCATTTTCAAAACATTTTCTTTCTACAGTCTTTGGTATCCGCTTCTCATTTTCCCCCCTCCCTCCCTGACTTATATCTCCCTTCACCCACTTTTCTGTTGTCTATCCCCCTGGGAGGGGCTAATAGGTAAATCATTGTGATCTGCTCCGCCATCTCTCCCTACCTTTCCCTTGCCCTCCTGGTATGGCTACTTTCAATATTGGTCCTGAGGGATTTATCTGTCCTGGATTCCCCATGTTTCCAGCTCTTATCTGTACCCATGGACATGCTGTGGTCTAGACAGATTTGTAATGTAGAATTGGGATCATGATAGTGCGAGGGGGGCATTTAACAACTAGAGAAAAGGTATATGCTTCATCTCCTCTGAGACCCTTCTGTAAGGGGATATCCAGTTGCCTACAGATGGGCTTTGGGTTTCTACTCTACACTGCCCCTCATTCACAATGAGATGGTTTTTTTGTCTGGGTCTTTGATGCCTGGCATCTGATCCTATGAACACCTAGTGATCACATGGGCTGGTAGACTTTTTCCATTTGGACTTTTTTGCTTCTTGTATAGTTGGCCACTTGTTTATATTCAAGCCTTTAAGACCCTAGATGCTATATCTTTTGATTGTTGGGCACCAACAACTTTCTTCACCACATTTACTTATGCACCTATTTGGTCTTCAGCAATCTAGTCAGGAAGGTGAGCATCACGGATTGCCAGGTTAATAGAACAAAGTGTTCTTGTGTTGAGGGAGTACTTTAATAGGGCCCAAATGGCCATCTGCTACCTTAATACTAAACCTATAATTATATGTACATAGATCTATTTCCCCAACATCATACATAAGTATATTTACATTTATATTTATATGTACATGCCTGTATTTAGAACTCTATAAATGCCCTTTGTCTCCTTGTACTTTCCTCTAGTCCCACTATCATGTTCAGCCTTCATCTACATTTCAGTAATTCCTCTTGGTTACATTGCCCTTGATTAAGCCTTATCAGGTCTCTTACACCCTCCTTGCCATTGATTTTAGATCACTTGTTGTTTCCTTGCTCCTTCCTTTCCCCTGCTTTCACTTCTCCCATGTGCCTCTGGAACCGTCATCCCATTGTTTTCTCCTCCAGATTGTTTATCCTGGCTACCTTATCTAGATAGACATGTAGAAATAATAATAGGCACAAAAACAAGACCAAACAAAACAAAGCAACAACAAAAAAACCCCACAACAACAACAGCAAAATGACAATAAATATATATAGAAAAACCTGTAAATAGTTCAAGGTCTGTTTTCTGACTTTTAGGAGTGTTTTCCCGTCAAACCTGATGGGGTGCCATGCCCTGATCCTGGAGTCTATCTTTGGTATTCCCTGGGGACTTCATCACTCTGTTCCCCTTTGCTGTTCTGTTGCATACCCCTTAGTGTTTTGTCTTGGTGTGATGGGGTCAGATAGGGAACAATTTCCTCACTGTGTCTCCAGTGTCATCCCCAGTAGTGCTAAGGGTCAATGAGGGTCATAATGTCTCATAGTGGGGCTGGCTCTATGGTCTTCTTTGTGCATTGGCTACTCTGAGCGGGAATAACATCCTCAGGATGTGCTCCACTGTCTTTTCATTTCCCCCTCCTTTGCTCCTGTATGCTCTGATCAGACAAGTCCTTCCTGAGCTGTAGCCTCAGTGCAGTTCTCTGAAGTGAATTCTTCTGGTGAGTGGGGGTATTGTCTATATAATTGGGATTGGGGCCAGACCTTCACACCTCACTATTGGCTCCCTGCTTCATGCTGGCATGTTGGATTCCTGTCTTGGGGCATCTGGTTGAAGTCTGGTGCCAGCACCATTCCTTAAAGAAGCTATCTCTTCCTGCATTAAATGATATGGGAACCATGTGTGATCTTTTCTGGCTTCTGTATTGCCATAAGGCAGGGGTCAGGTAAACTTTTCTGCTCCATTCTTCTTTACCTAATCTGATAGCCACCACTTTTTCCATGACACTCTCCTTCTATACTGGATTTATTCAATATTTTATGGGAATTGCCACACAGAACGTACAGATGATAATGACTATTATTGAGGCTTATTAGGGAAGTTCATATGGTTATGAAAAGTTAGGATCAATAAGCAGTAAAGCTAATGTTATTAGTGTACAGCAAAATCTCTCATCAGACAATAACCAAGTCTCTTCCTGGTCCTCAGCCTCTCGGTGATAGGATTCTTCGGCTTCTGCCTTTGTGGGCCAAGAAACCAGCCTACCTGTCACTATAGCTTAGAGACAGAGACAGAGAGAGAGAGAGAGAGAGAGAAAGAGAGAGAGAGAGATAAGATAAGATGAGGAGAAGGTATCATCCCATAATCTTGTTACTCCTCTGAATCTCTGTGTCACACAATCTCTGCCTCTTTAGACAGAGATCTTAGCCACACTCTTTCAACAGTCCAGAAACTTCTCTCTCTACCTGAGATGATGCTTATATTCAGAGGAGTGACTTTGATGAAGGTGTACATCATATCTCCAAGGGGACAAAAGATGGTGTCTTAGGTCATACCCACCTCAAAGTAAAGCAGACTCTAAAGATGGGCCCAAGGAATGATTTGGCTTATAGCCTCTACTCAATTCAGGACTTAATCCTACCCTCACCCTGTCCATTAGTATTATAGAGAACACCCTCCAAAATCTGATTGTAGCTACAGGCTTCAAGTTCAGAATGGTAATGTGTCACAAAAGAAATTGTGGCTTCAAAGGCTATATTATTGATTACAATTCCCTTCCTGATTCAATTGATTTTGACCCCTTGTTGGGTTTTCCATGTGCAGCTTTCATTTGACATCCTTCTTCTCCATCGATTTCCACTTCTTGTCGTGGTCATGTGCTTGATGTCAATTTCATGATTGGTAGCCCAGGGGTGGAGTCTAGTTTGTTAATCTGGAGATAGCCATTGAGTAGCCAATGAGGCCTCTCTGTGGGCATGGCTTTATCCTAAGACTTCTGGGAAATCTCGCTATTTCCCTCATGGAGATAAAAGGCAATCTCCCCAATTGTTGGGAGTCAGTCTCTGAGATGACGAACTATGGACAAGACAAGATGACAGCATCTGAGGAGCTGGAGGAGCCAGAGGAGAAGCCACATGGCCTTGCCCTGATAGAACCAGACCTCTGAAGTTGGAGAAGTCATGTGGAGACCCCTGCGAGTGCTGAGTTGCTTCTACCACCACTGGATGCTGTTAATGCACCCTGAGTCGTGGAAGTGAGGAGTCATGGGGAGACCCCTGCCAGAGCCAGGATTCTGCACCCACTGACCTGTGACTTCATGAGTTGAGAGGAGATTTATAGACTAATATCATGCATATGGGTTAATATTGGACTTTTTTTTTTCTTTTGGGCATCACCGCCCTGGTGGTGGGAGTAAGAGGCCCAGCCTTTGCTCCTGGGAGCCGGAATCGAACCTCCATCCCAGTGGGCCGCAGTCCCACGCACAACCACTACACCACTGGGGCTCAGCCCTGGACTTATGACTTTGAACTGGACTGGGTTGGGGTGCTTTCTCAATGTTCCATTCCTCTTGATTATAACCCCTACCCTACACACTTCTTTTTGGACAAAAGACAAAAAAGACTAAAAATTTCACAGAATAGGGGAAAGAGATGGGACATGCCTTCCCAAGTTAATGAGAAGAAGCTGGATGAACAAACGAGTAACCTGCGGTCATCACAGAATAGTAGAATCACATAGTTTGAAGGGGGTTCAAGGCATTCATCTACTTCTCTTCTCTGACCTACAAGGTCCTGGATGCCAACTGAGTGATAAAGCTGTCTGCTTGAATCTTGATGTACAGATTTGGAAACCCTGTACAAGGTGATCATGCATGGGAATTGACTCACTGGGTGTGGGTTTTATTTCAGAATCTCATCAACTCAATGATTTTAAGTGAAATAATTCAGAGAAATAATTATTTCTCTGGGTCTAGAATTTCCACTGTTCTTTCTTTTCTTTTTTTTATCTTCTTGATTTCATGAGTGTTATTATCTATTTAAAAATCATGTTATTGGGGGCTTGTACAACTCATCACTATCCATACACATCCATGTTGTCAAGCACATTTGTGTATTTGTTGCTATCATCACTCTCAAAACATTTCTTTCTATTGAACCCTGTGTATTGGCTTCTCATATGTTTCCCTTCCTCGTCCCCTACCCCCCATGAGTCTTTGAAAATATGTATAAATTTTTATTATTTTGTCATATCTTACACTCTTCCAGTGTTCTAATAAACATGTCCACCCTGCCTTATCTACAAAGTAAATTACTGTTGTATTCTTTTAAAGATTATTTCAAGAATGTTTCCATGATGCTTACATTCAAAATTCCATCTTCATACACAGCCAATCTCCCATTTCTTTTTGTCTGCTTTTAGCATGTTGCACACTGAATCTTCTTTGTCTGTTTACCTACTAAGTAGGACACTCCTTGAGGGTGTGTGCTGTGCTTTTTCATCTGCTTCCCAGAATATCTATGTATTTTTGAAAACTGTACTGTGTCGTTTGTTGATTATCTTAAATACTATTTCTAAACATCAATGTTTTTATAGTGGCTTATTATCGATTGCTTAGTGATAAATGATAAAAATTCCCCCTTTTTAACAATACCCATTTCTTGAAAAAGAACTATTAATTGATTAAGAGCCCTCAGCTGTTAGCATTGCTTTTTTATTTTTAATTTGTTTCCCCTATTGGATTGTGAGAGAACTTGAGAAACAGATCTGTTCCTCAACATGCCCAAAGCTTTGGGAGATCAGTGTTCCCATTAAATAGCTCACTAAGGGTTTAGGAGGATGGATGGTTGGAAAAGTAAGATTGACAAGTAATTTTTAATTCAATTATTTGATTATTTAACCAGAAAAGCCCCCCTTTGATGTTCAGATTTCTCCTTTGTGAAACTAGGATGGATATCCTTATCTCTAGTATTTCAGGGTTGCTTTGAAGCCCAAAGAAGAGGGTGCAGGAAAAGTGCTCAGAAAACTATGATGCGCTCTACAGATTTCTTGAAAATGAATAATGATTCTGTCTTCAGAATCCCAGGAAAAGAGCTTACATTTTGTGAAAACATGAGCCTCAGTTAAAGAGTGAAAGTTTAGTGTGCCAACCTGATGTTGTTGACATGTGGAGTATAATTGAAGGGCGGAGAGATGAATGGTTCGGTGAACCTTGCCCATGTAGTTCTCAGGTCTTTTGCTCTCTGATGGTCAGACCAGGGTGTAGCTGCCTTAGCCAGTTCCCTGCTTTAGCTGGCGAGGTTCACTTCTTGCAGGACATCCCTGAGGAGAAGTCACAAGGACCTACCCTGATGCAGCCCTGGGTGCTGGAGCAGTCACGTGGAGACCCCTGCCAGCACTAGGACCATTACATGCTCTCTGATTCAGCTTTCCTCCTACAGTCAGCATTATTGCATCTATTTTGTGAGGTTGAGGAGGACTTTGTAGACCGGTGTCAGATATATGGGCCAATGTTGGACTTATGGGCTTGGACAGCAAGTACTGGTTTGGAATGCTTTCTTAATGTATACTTAGTCTTTATAGAAAGCTCTCTCTTATATAGGCGTTTCTGTGGATTTGTTTCCCTAGTTTACTCACACTAACACACTCAGTTTCTATCTAAATTGCTTCTGGACTTTTCAGGTATTAGCAAGGTGAGGAAAGGGAGGTCACTTGTCTGCTAACATGGTCTGCTAGCATTGTCTAAAGAAAGCCTCTTGTTTGCAGGCTGAAGGGGAAGATGGACAATTTTGGTCAAAGGTAAGTTAGAAGGTCTGGAGTTGTGTATTTCCTCCAGAGGCTTAGGGAGAGAGTTTGGGTCATGTTTACTAGTATGACCCAGGCTGTTGTAGTGAATCAATGTGTATCAAATTATCTTGAAGATTAATGCAGGTCACAGAGGGAATACAAGGCTTCAAATCAATGCAGATCACATTTCTTTGCCTGATTTTCTATAGCAGCTTTAGATACCTGAGAGGAAGTATAACTTAGTTCTCCCCTTGCTCTTTCTTAAATTCATTCTGACAAAATAGTGGATAATAAAAGATAACATCTATTCAGCTACCCCTGTGATCTGGGCACTCTTTAAGCAGTTTACATGTCTTACATTCTGCAATGTTTACAATGCATCTATGGAGGAGTAGGTGCTATTATTCATCTCATTTTACAGATGAAGGCTTGTGAGAAACGGTGAGGTGAAGTCGAAGTTCCAAGGCCACACAAGTCATGAATTGAGGAGAGAGGGTCCAAATCTAGGTTGCAGACTCCATCATCTAATTCTATTATTTTAGTCCTTCCAAATCTACCTAATTTAACAATTGCCCAAGGGGGAAAATGGCATTTTTGAAATACGGCTGGCATGGTGAGTAATTTTAGAGTTTGTATATAGAAATCTAAATAGGCAAGGAGAACACTGGCTATATTCCTTTGGCTACTGTGGCAGCCTGCAATCCCACATCTATCTGGATTATGGAACTAAGTGGATTCCCTGCTCCAACTCTAATTCAGCCAATTCCTATTCATTAGCTAAGAATGGTGTGAGACTTTGGGAACATTACTTATCTCTTCTTCTAGTTTCCTCATTTGTAAAACGAGTGCAATGAAAACCAAAGTTTTCACAGTTATTCTCAGAACTAAGAAAATATCCACTTTCCTATGTTATGCTGTTGTTTGTCATTTCGTTGTTGTTGTTACTTGTCACCAAGTTGGTTCTGACCCACAGTGACCAACAGAACAAAATACTGTTTCAGCTCTTGGTGGCTGCACAATTTTTGGCGATCGAGTCCAATCCACTGTGTCCCTCCATCTCATGAACATCTTCCTCTGCTTTGATCACCCTAAACCAAGCATGGTACCTTTTCCCTGGGACTCCTCTGCCATGTGCAGGATCTTGGGTGTGTAGTGGGTTACAAGTTGTACTGTTAAGCACAAGGGCAGCAGTTGGAAACCATCAGTTGCTCCTCAGGTGAAAGATGCAGCTTTTAGTTTCATAAAAATATACAGTCTTAGGAATCCACAGTTCTAGTATCATCTATAGGGTCACTTTGGGTTGGAATTTACTTAAAGCAGTAAATTTGGGTTGTCACTCCAGATAACATGTCCATAGAATGTGAGACCAAGTCTCACCATCCTGGTTTCTAAGGAAATGATTATTTTTTGAAGGGGTAGGTAATGCGTGTCTAGAGGCTAATATGACAATGAGAAATGATGATCACATCCTTTGAAAAGATTAAGGTCCTTGTTCTTGCATTGTTTTATAGCGTTCCTTGTCTTTCAGGTAAACTCTTATATATAGGTGGAATGAACCTTATTCAGAGTCAGGTGGATAATGAAATTGTCTCAGAGCCAGAAGCACCCTGATCAGGGCTTAGAGATTGATGAGCTGGAACATGAATCAACTGCCACTTTAAGGGGTCCACCTTTGTCCTGACTAGGTAGTTTGGTCTTTATTCTTTCATCGCTCAACCTGCCAATATAAGCAGGAAAAATATTGCTGTGCTCTGAGGCATTTTTAGGTCAGTTGTGATTCATAGCAAGCAAGCCTGTGTACAACAGAACAAAACATGCCCCATACATCATTCTCACAATTGCCACAATTCTTTACCTCTAGTTACAACCCCTGTATCATCCATCATGTTGAGGGTCTTCCTTTGTTTTCATTGACCCTCTGCTTTACCAAGCATAACGTCCTTCTCTAGGGACTGGTCTCTCCTGACAACATGTCCAAGTAGATGAGATCAAGTCTGACCATCGTTACCTCAAAGGAGAAGGGTTCTGGCTGTGCTTCTTCCAAGACATTTATTTGTGCTTTGGACTATCCATGGTACTCTCAGTATTGTAAATCAACACCACATTTGAAATGCATCCATTATTCTCTATTCTTCCTCATTCACGGGCCAGCTTTCACAGAGTTGAAGGGGTTAAAAATACCATGGGCTGGGAGAAGCACCTTAATCCTCAAAGTGACATCTCTGCTCCTTAACACTTTATTTATTTATTTTTCTTGAATCACTGCTCTGGTGGGAGTAGGAAGCCCAGCCTTGCTCCTGGAGAGCTGCTGCTTGATTTGGACCATCCACCCTGTGGGCCACAGTCCTGCACACAACCACTGTACTACCCGGGCTCAGCTTCGTTAACACTTTAAATAGGTCTTGTGTTGGAGATTTGCTCAATGCAAGAAGCAATTTGATTTCTGTACTGTTCCTTCCAAGAGTGTTGATTATAGATTCAAGTAAAATGAAACCCTTGGCAACTTCTGTCTTTTCCCATTTACCATGCATTGTCTCCTGGCCCAGTGGTGAGGATTTTTGTTTTCCTAATGTGGAGAGGCAATCCAAACTGAAGGCTCTGGTCTTTGGTTTTCATCAGCAAGTGCTTCAAGTGCTCCTTAATGAAACACAAGCAGACTTGTGTCACTGACATTAAATGGAATTTCCATTCTTCTCAATATTATTCCTACTTTGTTTTGATCCAGTTAAGTGCCTTTGAGTAGCTAATAAGACAAAAATAAGCTGTATCTTTCTGGTATTCTCTGCTTTCAACCAAGGTTTGTCTACCATCAGTAACGCTATCCTTCTTTTCATATCTTCTTCTTAACCTGGCTTGAAATTTTGGCTCGTGATTCTCTGTTTTTAAGTCATTTGGGTATATACCGAGGGGTGGAATTATTGAGTCATACAGTAATTCTAATTTTAGTTTCTTGAGGAAGTACCACACTGTTTATTATGATGGCTGCACTGTTTTGCATCCTTACCAGCAACGATTAAATGTTCTTTAATAGGGTGAAGCAGATATTGGGCCAAATAGAGGGAGGAAAGAGACACAGGTGGAGGCACAGTTAGCTTGGTAGGGTTTTTGTTCTTTTCTTTTTTTCCAATAATGTTATTGGGGGTAGCTTGATAGTTTTAATGTGGCTGTTTGGTGGCTTTGTTGTGCTGAATGACGTTGTCCACAGCACTGAGTCAACCTGCACTTTCATGTTACATTGTTGTAGGTTCAGCCTGACTCAACAAGTGTTACATTTATCGGTGTAACTCTTTATCTGCAGCTCAGTGTCTCCAGCCGTACTGTGCCAAATTAAAAAACGTTCAGACATTGTTGGACTGAAGTTAGAGATAATAAATCAAGGCCCAGAGAGGTTGCCAGTTTTTCCCATGTACTGTAAATTCATGGCAAAATCAATCTCAGTTTATTCTGAAAACAATATCGAAGGGACTTATCTAGTGAGTGCAAAAATCTTCAAAATTAGAGATTTTTATAGCTTGAAAACACTCCAACTGATTATGCTTCTACTTAATTAGAAAAGAAACTTAAAAGCATGAAGAGTAGGGGATGGAGAAGCCCAGAAGGGCACATGCCAGTAGTCCATACTTTATCAGGGCATCTGTGAACAAGGTTCAGGTTCTGCCTCTTGTTTGTTTGTTTGTTTGTTTGTTTGTTTGTTTGACTTCAGGTTTTCATTTTGCTCCGTGAACTCATCAGAGCTGGTGATGGTATCTAGGGTCTGAAGGAGCCCCTTCTTGAAAGACCATGCTTGTTTTTCAGATGCTGCCTCTGCAGGGGGACTTCAAAGGCTTTCTAAACTCTTGGGAACCCCTGCCGAGCCCGGATTGGACTCAACTTGCAGATGAATGGTACAGGAAAATGCTCTGAAGTGAGCATAGATAGATGACTCGTTGTTCAAGGCAGATGATGGCAGATTTCCTCCGTGAAAATACTTTATAAGGAAACTATGGCGAAGCCTTGATAATCCCCGTGGACAGAAGGGGTGGGAGCCAAGATGGATCAGTGAGACAGCTGCATAGGGAAGACCAACTGAGAGGCACTTACCTTTGAAATGCATTCTGTCAGTAACTCGTCCAAGCTACTACACTGTTGCCAAAAGAGATCTTCTGGTGTGTGGTTTAATGAGCATAAACTAGTAACGATTGGTTGCCTTTGAGGGAAATGGAGTTAGCTTGGCTCTTAAGCAAGTTATAATCTTGTTTGCATGATGAATAGATTAATTCATATGTCTCCTATCTAATCATATCCGACCTATTAAAACAGTCCTTTTATAACTCTTTGACCAAAAGTTACCTAGCGATATCACCAACCCTGGAGAAGAACTAACCTGCATCCCAGACCCTGGCTAAATGGAAGGAGCCTTTGCTCTGAGCCACTCTTGCAGTGGGCAGTGTCTTAGTTTCTGAAGACTGCTGGGACAAAGAAGCACATGAGGGGGCTGCAAAGACAGAAATTTATTTATTCATAGTTCAGGAGTTTGAAAGTCTGAGTTCTGGGTCATTGGCTTTAAGGGAAGATCCTGCTTACTCTCCTGAAATGTAACATAGCTGCTGGCTGTCCTTGGGGTTCCTGTCTTTTCAGATGCATCTAGTTCTGCTGTCCCCTGGCCTCCATGTATGTTTGCCTTTGTGTGTCTATACTCGCTATAAAAGACAAAACTCAGAAGGACTTAGGTTTAGGATCTACCCTGCCCTGGTGGGACTTCATTGCCACAGTAGAAGGACAATTCTATTGTACAACCCATGCAGGTTCAGAAATCAGGACTGCAGTCTGTGTTCAGAGGGACAGAATCAATCTCTAATAAATAGGCTGGAGCAGTATGGGGAAAGTGTGGCAGAGTAGGTTTGTCCTGGGTTGTGGGAAAGCAGCCTTCCTGGAATCTGTGCACTGCCCCATTTCCACCCTATTTCAGACTTTGGAGACATGCTGAGCCTTGTGGTCATGAGTGGGAGCAGGCCACAAACACTTTCTGAGAATTCTATGCACCCTGGCTGGCTGATGGATTGGTTCCTTGCTACCCTTTGTGAATATCAGTGCTGCATGTGTAACCTGAGTAGAGTAAGGAGATACCCAAAAACGTGGAGGTTGCAAGCTGACACGATATAGCTATAGGGACTCCAGAAACCAGAGAGGTGAGCAAGGTACCCTGTTGTGGTGGGGTTCTGTTGAGCCAATTCAGATGCATACTGACTATAGCACCAAGGAAATTCCTCCAAAGGACTTAGTAGGCTAGTCTTTAAAAAATCATTTTATTGGCAGCTTTTAGAGCTCTTAATAGCAATCCATACATTAGTTGTATCAAACATATGGTATATGTGGTGCCATCACCATTTTCTAAACATTGACTTTCTATTTGAGGCCTTGGTTTCAGATCCTCCTTTGCCCCTCCCTCCCAGTAACCCCCTTCCCTGTGACCCTTTGATACAGCGTAAAATATTATTATTTTCATGTCTTATATGGATCACTGTCTACCTTCACCCATGTTTCTGTTTTTTGTCCTCCTTATGAAGGTGGATGTTATGCATCCATCATTGCGATCAGTTCCTCCTTTCTCCCCTCTTCCCCCCCACCTTTCTCCTACTCTCCTGGTATTGCTATTCCCATTTCTGTTCCTGAGGGGTTTCTCTGACCTGGATTCTGTGTATCTTCAGCTCTTATCTGTACCAGTATACATGCTCTGGTCTAGCCAGAACTGAAAGGCAAGACTGGGGTCATGAATAGTTGGGGGGTGACGAGGCCTCACAGAGCCAAAGGAACATCGTGTGTTTTATCTGTGCTATACTGTACCCTGATTGACTCTTCCTTGAGGGGATATTTTGTTGTCTACAGTTGGGTTTTGGGTCTCTTTTCTCACCATCTAATTCTCAACAATATGGTTTTTTTGGGGGGGGGGGTAGTGGGGCAGTCTTCTGGTGACTAGGCTAGCCTTGCTGGAAGCAGATCATGATCTCTTTCTTCCATGCAGTTGTGGATGGGTTCAAACCATGTACCTTTCAGTTAGCAGTAAAGCATTTTAACCATTGTGCGTTGGGGGATCCTTAACTCCTGACCACAATTAGTTTCTCCTCTGTTGTCTTTGGTAATTATACTGATCCCAAGAAGTGAATATTTTAATCTCCATTTTACTAATAAAGAAATCAAGAGTCCAGATTGCAAAGGACTTTGCTAAAGCCTATACAACTAATTTCTTAAGATGGTATGTGAAAATATATAGTGTGTTTTTTTTCAAACAAACGAAAGAACAAACAAAAAATCCTCCTGATTCCTTATCCCTCAAACCTAAATAGTGCTGTGAATGGCTTAAAAGAGAAAAAAAGATACACTAAAATGGACTCGGAGTCTTTAGTGACAACCAAGTTTATCTCAAGCAAGCCAATATAAAAGAAAGATAGACACACATGAACACATGGGCACATGCACACAGGCCCAAAATATGCACACAAATAACATTTTAGGAAAAAAAAGTAGTCATTAGACTACACAGCTGGGGAGTGGCAGTGCTGAGGTTGGAACTCAGACTAACAATCTCAGGTCCTCTGTGGATGAGTCCCATAGAAGGGAGGACACCTTATGGAGAGAGAGTTTCACTTACTAATAATGCACTGGTTTAATGCATTTATTCTTTACAGTCAACTGTTTATTTTGTGTGCCTTTAGTTTGCATCTCTAGGTTTGGGGAAAGACATATGCTATCATCTGTCAGTTGATAAATACTAGGTTGGATTTGCTTAAATAAGCCAATTGTGATTGATGACAATCCACTGTGACCAGACCAAGCAGAGTTTTCTAGAGTGTCTGAGACTGTCAATCTTTGGAGGGAACAGACAGCATCCTCCCCCTCCTGAAGAGCTATTATTGACCATTTCTGGTGAATGTGAATCACTGACCTTATAGTTAGCCTAATGCTTAGTCCACTGTGCCACCAGGTCACCTTGGTTCAGCTAATGGCATGGGAAATTCGATTCTTCCATTTGTATCCATCTACAATCTGTTTAGGCTGATACTGAATATAAAAGGTCTTTAAATATTCATTGGCTTAGATCATAGAGTTTAATATTTTTAAAAAAAAACATTTGATTGTGGTTTCAGGAAATCTTTACACACCAGTTTAGATTCCCATTCAACAATTTCTACCAAAAGCATTCAGTGACCTTGGTTACATTCTTCAAAATGTGAGAATATGCTCCTCCTTTCTTTTCTGGCTGTCCCATTTCCATTACTCTTGTTTCCCTGATACCTTATGTTTCCATTTTTATTTTAAAGTAAATGCTGACCTTTACTTGAAATTTTTATGCTGTTGAGTACAGAAGCATGAGAACAGTGAGCTAAGAAAATAACATGTCCTAGAGTTACAACTTTATATGAATTCAGAATATTGTGCAGCTCCTATCTCCTTTAGTTACATGCTGAATATTCTTGGGAAGCCCTTTGACAAGATGGATTGACACAGTGACTGAAAAGATGGGTTCAGCTATAGCAAGGACTGTGAAGATGGCATAGGACTGTGCCGTGTTTTGTTCTATAATAAATAAGATGGCTATGAATTCCTCTTGATATGACGGCACCTCACAGCATGTCTTTGGGCATGGCTGTTCCCCTCCGGAGTCTCAATGCCCTCATTTGTGAAATATGGATAAGGGCACCCTCATTCACAATTTTCATTAGGGGTCACTCAGATTATGAATCATTAGTGTCATGCCTAGAACATAGAGAGAACCAATTAGTGGATAACTACTAGGTGCCTGCCGTTAGCGTGCTCATCTGCTAACCAACAAAGAATTATCCAGTTCAACATGTCCAGAGGGTGGGAATTGAGATACGCTGGTTCATCTCTTCCCAGACCACACACATACTCATTCATGCACGTACACATGCTCACAGGTGCATGTATATCACATGCACACACACGTGCATACTCCACCTTCCTGTCTGAGTGGAGGGAGCAGTGTGTGTGTGTGTGTGTGTGTGTGTGTGTGTGTGTGTGTATCTGAGCCCTGGTGAGCTCCAGGATGATGTCATGCTGGGGGAGACCCAGACCGGCCTGCGGCGAGACATATTGCATGTGGAGGATCTCACTATTTCCGTGTAGACCCCTCAGCTCACTGCCACAGCCGCCTCATATCCTGCTTTGGTCGCTTCTGGGAACCCAAGGAAATCTCTCAGCAGATGGGGTTTCACTTAGTCACATTCTCTGAGGCCAGATCTGATTACATGAACAGCAGCTGCAGCTCTGAGGGACCTCCAGTTGCCTTGTGTTTTCTGGGTTGTCCTTTAACCTTTCAGAACACAAATTACTCAAGGACAGGTGAGGAGAGGGGTTCTGTTTGCAGCTCTCTCAAAAGAAAGGATGAGGTAAATAGAAGCAATACCAGAGGACATTGGCATCCTCTGCTGAGGGGTCATTGGGGGGAAAGGCCGGCTATTTCTTTTTATGTATTTCTTGTGTCTATCAAGAAGGATGGCAAGTATTCAATCACCTCTTAAGACATGTATGAATGATGTAAATATTTTGGTTGTATGAATTTCATGTGAAAGAGTACAAATGGATAGTGATTGTTGATCTGCTATAAGATCCCATGTATCGCAATATGGACTCATCACGGATTGTCTCATGATTTTCTAAAACCATGAACTTGGAGATTAGCAACTCCACTAGAGTGCTGGGAAAATAGAGAGCTGGGGAAATACTCAGCTGAGGATCACAGCTCTGAAGAGGCAGATCAGTATTATAACGCATTTCTGATGTGTTTCAAGATGGGGGTCATAACCACTAAACTTGATGTCTGTGGTAGTTACATAATCTGGTGTCAATTTGGGACTTGAGAGGTTTAAGAATCAAGGGGTAGAGTTCAGTCTGTCACTCAGATCATAGACCAGGAGACCTCTGTGTGGGCATGACTTTCTCCTGAGAATTCTGGGAAACCTGGTTTTTCCTCCTTGGAGGCAGGAGAGACTCTCTTGTCTCACTCCCTTGGAGATGTTTGACTGACAAGACATATGGTACTACACTGGTAGACCCTGTGTCCTGGGAGCTGGAGAAGTCACAAGGACTTCTTGGTTAATGGGTTGGATGCTTTCTTAATGTACAATTACCCTTTATATAAAACAATCTCATATATAGAATAGATCTGTGTGTTTGTGAATTTGTTTCTCTAGTCTACCCAGGATAATGCAATGCCGCTCACTAAGTCGTTTAGTTCAGTTTTAATGAAGACAGAGATAATCATTTGCAAGTAAAATGGCTCACTTGTAACCTCCTAGCCACTGAACAATGATGGACAAATTGTATAAGTCTTTCAGTTTTATTAGTGAGTAGGCAAATCTCATTGCTAGCATTCCTTCCCTGGGCATGTGTCCATCTTTCTTCTATTGCAGACCTCCTGTCCCAGGCTGAGGATGCTACGTGCCCTTGCTCTGAACACTCCTCAGGATTCTTGATCTTTTTATTTGAGGGACATGGTCAGTGGGCTCAAGGGGGACACATGTGGATATAGAGGGCACATTGTCCAGGGTACTGAGAGTTGTTATAACAGAAAAAAGCCACGATCACAGTGACTTAATATAATGGAAATTCACACATTGGTTATGTAAAGACCTGATCAAAGGTTAGCTTTCCTTGAAGTCGTGATACCCAAACCAAGCACATTGCTACTGCCTTGATGCTGACCCATAGCAATCCTATAGGACTGGGCAGAACCGCTCTTACAGGTAAGGCGGCAAGACGTCCCGCTTTTGAACAATTTAACAACCTCCCACGGCATTTTCAAATTAAAATAAATGAATTGCAATGCTATTTTGCATTCTATGAACATTTTTTTGCTCCATATAGACCAAATTTTTAATCGAGAACCTCCCTTCCCCTCTGGTCAATGGTGTCCCACTTAAAGTCTGTTCACTTTACTGATAGGTTTCCAAATGTCCAGCTCTTTGTGGGCATAGAAAGTGGAGTCTTTCTCCCAAGGAGTAGCTGGTGGTTTCAATCGTGGACTTTGTGGATTGAACTCCATATTGTGGATCTGGCATCTCAGGCTCTATTGATACTGTGCTTCCATATAATAGGTCCACAGAGGAGGATATGGGAAGGAGCACAAGGAAGGAATGATGAATCAGATACCCAAATGGCTCATTCCAATATGGAACCCAGCAAACCACCTGGCCACCCCTACCAACAAGAGAAACAGGCAAAGTACTCCACTGATGTGTCCCAGCAAGGTGAGAAAATAGCTTGTATAAGAAGTGAGACAGTTCTTGCCAAGGTGGGGAGACTATGTCTGTCCATCATAAACCTGAAGTATGATTTTGAATATGGAAGAGATGGCCAGGAATTTGGGGAAGATATTGGGAGGTTATATACCTGGCATGACCCTTGCTTCTCTCCTCAATTGAAGGCTAACATTTTATTTATGGACTTAACTCCTGATGGCAATAGTAGACTAGGAAAGAGAGGAAACAGTACTCCCCTGGGGGCTGGCCAAAGTCCACACTCTCTGTTCTGTGCAAATCTGCCTATCATCAAATTAATTCATTGATTGGTTTCTTCCACAGACATTCATTTGTGCCCACTGGCAATAATTCTCGGACTATTATTAGGGATTCCACATCTGCTTTGAGGAGCATGTTCTCTCAGAGATCTGTAAGGGGATATTCTTAGTTTTCCCAGCTTCTGGTAGCCCTTGGAATTTCTTAGTTTGCAGTTGCAGCATAATTCCATCATGATAGGACTCTTTCTCCTCGGTTGTCTTTCTGTCTATTATTCTCTCTTCTAAGGCCAACACTCAGGTTGCATTGGTACACAGGATACTCCAGTATGACCTCATGTGAACTGATAAAATTATCAAAGAAGGAACCTATTTTCCAATTAAGGTCATGTTCGTAAGGACCAGAGTTGAGGACTGCAATCAGTGGTAATGGTAAGCCATATCTGGCTTCCTCCAACTACCCTATTGCTACAAGGCAAGGTCATTCAATCGTCTACAGACCACCCTTCTTCATTTATGCTTACACCAACTCTTCTTCCCACTCTAAATTCTATGCTGTGATTCATGATTCATTGCAATAACTACATAGAACTCACACTTAAGAGGGCTTGTTGGGGAAGTCCACGAGAGTCAAAATATGACATTTCACTGTACAGTCTATAATATATGGATAAATTTGAAAATAATGGGAATTCTAGAGTACTTCGTTGTGCTCACGCGGAAACTATTTTTGGGTCAAGAAGCAGTTGTGCTAAAAGAACAAGGGAATCCTACATGGTTTGACATCAGGAAAAGTGTGTCAGGGTTGTATCCTCTCACTACACTTATTTAATCTGTGTGCTTGCTGAGAAAATCATCAGAGAAACTGACTTCTAGGAAGAAGAATGTGTCTTCACATTTAGGGGAAGGTTTATTAACAACCTGCTGTGTGCAGTTGAGAAAACCTTGCTTGCTGAAAATGACAAGGCTTTCAAGCACTTGATGATGAGGGTCAAGGGTAGCAGTGTATAGAAGATCAAAATCCTCACAGCTGGACCAACAAGCAATATCTTTATCAAATGAGAAAAGACTGAAATTGTCAGGCATTTTGTCTTGTTTGGATTCAGAACCCAGGCTCCTGGAAACAGTTGTCAAGAGATCCAATGACACGTTTCCTTGGGTACATCTGTTGCACAGGTGCTCTTAAAAGGGTTGAGAGACAAAGATTAGCATCTTTTGAGGATTCTGGCGTGCCTCACTCCAGTCATGGTATTTTCACTCACCTCACGTGCATGTGAAAGTTAAATAAAGAAAACCAAAGAAGAATTGATGCATTTGAATTGTGGTGGTGGGTCAAAAATCTGGAAGTACCAGGGACTGCCAAAACAGCAAACAAATCTGCCATGGAACAAGTACAGCAGTGCTCCTTAGAGGTAAAGAGGTTGAGATTTTGTCTAGGAGCTTAGGCTGTCGGGGGAGATCACTCCCTGGAGGAAGACCTCATGCTTGATGAAATAGAGCCGCAAAAGAGCGGACCTTTGACAAGGAGGATTGACAGAGGAGCTGCGTGGAGAGGCTCTAACATGAGACCACTGGTGAGGATGACAGGACTGGGTAATGTTTCATTGTGTGGTACGTAGTAGGGTCACTATCACTTGAAATCAGCTTGATGACACCTCACAGCCACAACACTTAGGGAAGTTAATAAGTTTCCACAAGTTGGTATCAGCAAGCGGTAAGAATACAGCCATTGCTTTTCTCAGCCAGCAGCCGAGTCTCTCTGCAGTTGTTCATCTGACAGCCATGTGCTCCCGTGGCTTGTGCCGTCATAGGCCAGGAAGCCAGCTTCTCGTTCACTTTTCCCCTCAGAGTTTCAGTCTCAGGCAAGTTAGGAAGGGGACACCCCATAGTCTTGGTGCTGCTCCTTTGAGTCTCCATGCCACAGCCGGTGGTGCATCTGGTCTTGGCGGCCTCCACCACTTCAGCATGCTTTTCCGAGGCCTTGGTGGTTTCTCTCTTCCAAGACAGTTCATCCTATTAGGTGTGTGTGTGTGTGTGTGTGTGTGTGTGTGTGTGAAATGAAAACGGATCAGTCCCTCCCTGAGTGTTCCATGTGCCCTGTTTATATAATTCCACCCAATCATTTGGTGGCAGGTACAGAGACTTGGATAGAAGAGCCATATTAAGAACTTCACTACTTCAGCATACAAGCTTGTGATTCATACTTCCATTTCATATGCTCACTTAAGGAATGTGGATCCCTAAACGGCATTCCTTGAAGAGAGTTCAGGGTACTTGATGGACTGTCCATGACTGGTGCTGATGAGAAGCTACTGCATTCCCACAGTGATCTGGGTACTTACAGCGCCCCCCCCAACCCCCAATCAAGTGCACATGTACTAGGCTAGGAACCTCTGCCAGCACTGTGTCCCCTGTGACTGCTACCTGTATGAAATCTCGGCTAGATGTTCTAGTCTCCATGGTGACAGTGTGTGCCAGAGGGAGAGGTACCTCTGTCTGCTTCACCAAGAACTTTCCAACACACTGATGTCCTTCTATGGGTGGCTGTTTCTATTCTCCAGCGAAAAGACTGAGCCCCAGTATGGACTTTCTTTTCTCACCATCAGCATCCACTGGAAAGATTAACCATGAGGATGGATAGGAACAAGAATCTCAGTTTCTTTTTTGTAATATATTTTTGGATAGGAAGCAGATCCACATGGAAAAGATTTGATAATGCTAACAAATGACACAATAGTATCTAGTGGATCCAGAAGTGTTTCTTTCCACACTCAGATGATGATGCACTGCGGTTATATGCACTTCTAAGAAGTCTGCCTCCTCAGTTTATCTAAAATGCCATTAGACTTTGTAATGCTCAACCTAAATGCTGCCTTCTCGGAAAGCCATTCATCCCAGAATGTCTTGATGCTACTTGTGCCTCTATTCCTTCATTGCTGTACCCTGTCTGGATCCTAAATAATGGTTTGCATATGTGCATCTCTCAAGAGACCCCAAAGAAAGAAAACAGACTTATGGGCCTATATGCTCTAGGCCCTGGACTCATTGCCCTCTGAGTGATAATTTCTGGTGTTTTCTCAAATGGACTGTGGGGTAGATGTGACTCAAGCGCTCACTCACGGCCATAAAGTTGATGCAGATTCCTAGTGACCCTATATGGCAGGGTAGAACTACTTCTGTGCACTGCTGAGGCTGTAACTCTTCATGGGAGTAGAAAACCTTATTTTGGTCCTGAGAAATGGCTGATGGTTTTGAAATGCAGATTTTGTGGGTTGCTGGCCAGTTTGTAACCACTGTGCCACCAAGGCTCGCATAGAGGCAGTTATGACTAGGTTTATATTACACATGAGGAATATTAGAAATGAGAAAAGGCTATTTGTATTATTGTCTCTTTACTTCTATGATCCTTGTTTTCTGTGGGGTTTCCCAGCTGTGAAGCTCAGGAAGAGTGGATGTATAAGGATAACAACTGATACAAAGTATTATAGGGATAGCAGGGGTGGGGGTGGGTGATGGGGAGGGAAATGGAATTACAAAGGAAGGAGGGGGGTGGGGAGCAATAGACATTGTGAGTGCATAAGTCATTAAAGGCAATTTAGCTATGGCAGGGGATAGGGGTGCTCTAAGATCGATAGAGTGATGATTGTCCAATTCCCCTTGAAGTGATTGCATGATTGAACTATTTAAGTTGTATTAAATGTAAATTATGTGCCCCCAAAATGGCTGAAGTATTTGAGAAAAGGGAAGCTCTGAGATTCTAAGTTCCTAGAGGGCGAAGAGCCTTTATCCCACTGTGCAGGGCCAGCAACTGGGCATTAACAGTCTGCTGGATATGGTAGAAACAATATAAATTTTATTACAATCCTTTGTTTTCTTACCCAAGTAAGTCCATATATACCCAAGCTCCATTTTATGTTAGAAGATGTATTAGAAAAGAATAGCACTGGTGTCTCCAAGGTCAGAGTATTCAAGTTTAGAATATAAAATACATGTGTTATTCCAAGCTCCATCATATGATGTCACGATCTCTCTCTTTTTTTAATCTGATTTGACCAAATCTGCTCTTAAACAACCGTGTGCCATGATGTGAAGCAGAACTAGAGTCTCGGACCAACTCAGACTCTGCCCCTTCTCCAACTTCTTTCTTAACCATTAGGAAGCCCAATGTGTGTTTCCCTGAGAAAAGAGGCCTTCAGTGGGTGGTGTCCTAATTTAGTAAATACTTAAACATCCGCCACTTACTGTGAGTGTGTGTTGCAAAAAGGAAGGAAGTGTGGGGAAATGACTTCCATTCAGTCATCATGGCCCACGGGAAAGTCCTACCCCCTCAAAGAAAATGTCACAAGAGCTCTTCTTTTGAGGGGCTTAGAACAGGTTCTTTTTTGTTTTGAGAAAGTAGGTATGGAAAATGCATTTTCTCATCCATATTCAAAGGCTAGTTCAGACCTTGGCAACGTCACAGAAATTTGAATTAAAACAATGCTACAGGGAGTGTTCTTTGCTCCTGTTTTGAATGAGCTGGACAGTTATTTTTCTTGCTGATGGTCCCATGGGTAGGATGAAGCCATCGTTACCATCTATTGTCCTCATGAATTTCTAGTGATCTTTACATGACTTTTGTAATCATTCAGTATACAAACATCCACCAAATGTTTTCAGGTGAGAGTGATAATGAAAAATTTTACTCATTATTGAATTCTTATAGATCAGTAGTTCTCAATCTTCCTAATGCTGTGACCCCTTAATATCATTTCTCATGTTTTAGTTACACCTCAACCATAAAATTATTTTCATTGATACTTCATAAATGCAATTTTGCTCTATTATGAGTCAGGTGACTCCTGTGAAAGGGTTGTTTGACCCTCAAAGAGGTCACGACCCCCAGATTGAGAACCATTCTTACAGACTGATCTCTTGCTGTTAAACACTAAGGTGGACAGTGAGGAATTTAGATGAACCAGAGGCTTTATACTTAAGAGATTCATATCATAGGTGAAAAGAAAGGCCCGTAATGACAGTTGTAATCCAACCTGACAGTAATTTTAATAGAGCAAATGGAAGCTATAGAACACAATGGTGGGTGGAGGTGAAGGAGGAAGGCTTTATAGAGAGTTACACCTGAATAATACCTTGAATGTTATTTGGGGTTAGTGTGGGAATAGAATCAAAGGATAGAACAGAAGGGAATTTGTTGAGACAGGGAATCTGTTGCCCACCCCTGAGTAGAAACAGTCCGGGAAGGTTAATGGCGTGAGAGTGTCTGTGTGGGTAAAGGGTGGTGGAGAGTGGCTTTAGAGGAAGTTGGTAAGCTCTCCTGTAGGCTCTTGAGAGCCCTGTGGAGGACATTGAACTCTTCTCCTGAGAATAGGTGTTTAGACATCATTCCAAGCAAGGAAGAGTAAAGTTAAATTTATGTTTTAGAAATACTGTCCTTGGCTGCTTTGCAGAACAGAGTTAAGAAGAAGTCAAGAAGGAATCAGCGATATCTGTGAAGGTTCACTACAGTAATTCAACAAGCGAGAATGGCTGTTGAGCCAGGGTGGGAGCTGTAGGTATATTGGAAAGTGGACAGAGTTTTTTGATATTAAAGGTAAGCTAGACCGATTGTACCAACTGATTGAATATGTGAAATCAAGTAGAGTGAAGCAAAGTTTTGAATGGAACTTCCAATGGATAGTAACCCAAACTCATGCTCACAAGAAAAGTCAAAGTTGCTTCCCTTTCAGCTTGGCCTCACCAAGTAAATGGACAATATGCTTACACTCCACTCATCTCCAAGTTTTGCCAATGAATACTTATATTCATTGAAATTTAAATTGAGCCAAGGATAAGTCAAGTTCATCCTTACTGGCCCTCTGACTGCTCTAAGAAACTCCCCAAACTCTGTGCTATTAACTCCATTCTGATTCATATATACCCCATAAGACAAGGCAGAACCGCCTTGTGGGTTTCTGAGACTGCAAATCTTTACAGGAGTATAATGCCGCATCTTTCTCTTGCAGAGCAGCTGGCAATTTTGAAAGACTGACCTTGAATTTAGAAGCCCACTAGGTAAGCCACTGGCATGTTTTTATCTTCACAATTCATGCCGGTAAAATAGGGATCATAACTTAGTGATATAGGACAGTGGTTAAGTGTATCTACCCTAAGTAGACTGCCTGGACCTGTAAATAGTCAAATGCGGCTGAGTTAGGTAGCCTTGGGAAAGTGACTCAACCCATCTGTGACTCAGTGTGCATTCAGGGAGGCAGAAATCACAATTCCTACTTGGGAAACTTGTTGTAAAGAGGGGGAAATGTATAGTACCATATTTAAATGACACTACATAGGCACATACCGAAAAAGTAAATGGAAGATTCTCTATTTTTTGTTTTGTTTCCTCTGTTCAGCAGGAAAACCTCACTAGATGCACTGTAGTTTGTGGACACAGGGCAGCTGTTTTCTTTGATAGACAAAAGGGAATTGAGAGGACAAGATGTTTTTTGGATAATTTGTGTGCAGGGTTAGGCATCTTCCACATGTGTTCTAATTCATGGTCACCCAAAGTTATCAACCTAAAATCCTGATCTAGCCATCTGGCTTCCTGTTGGCCAATTTCACACGACACAGTAGGGTTTTTTTTTGTAATCTGCCCCCAAGTTCTCTTTTTATACTTATTTTCTCTGTGTATCTCTTCAATGTTAATCCTATCTTCTGTTTTGGTCACAGTGTACTCGTCATTCATCAGAACTCATGTTCTTATATGCCTCCATGTCAAAGTGCGGTGCCTTGTATATGGATTGCCTTTACGTCTCACTCATCGATATACCACCCAGATATCACCACCTCTTGCAGCACTGATCACTCCCCTTCTCTGTTCCCCACCATCTTGACAGTTTGCATATTGTACCCCCTATAGAGAATCTAATTTACTTGTTCATGCATTCCCCTTTCCCTTAGTAAACTTCTTCAAGGGAAAAAATCTGTGTCTTTTTGTTCTTTATAGTCCTGATTGTAACTCAGAACATGGGACAGAGTTGCCATTTAAAAAAGATCTGCTGAATGAATAAAGTAATAAGTAAACTCCACTGGAAACTCTGGGAGCAAGAAGTAGATGGCATGTTTTTGGTTTCATGACACATCCTTACCTTGCTTTCACCCCAGCTCAGCAATTCTAGCTAGGAAAGAATGTATATGGGATAGACCACATGAAGAAGGGGATTTCTAGGAAAAGTTAGAGACAAACATTTATTACCTTGATTGTGTTACTTGAATGAGGTTAGCTCCAAGGCAGCAGTATTATGCTCTGTAATCATGGAGAATTCTTATCTCTCAGCAAAGAGACAAGCTTTAGAAATTTCTTAATACAATTTCTCAATTTCTTAATACAAGTCATGGAACCTAGTTACACAGGACTGTAGGGGAAGCCACCCCCCTCCCCCACACACACAACTAATGACAGGTTCATTAGACTCAATTGTGCAGTTAATATATACATACATAAACACACATATATAATAGTAAAGCAATAGAGAATAAGAGAGATAGGATAGGAAGTAAAATGAAAGAGTGAGACACATTTCATGATTTCATGGTAACATGCTCACCTCCTGGACAGCCATGATGTCAACAACCAGGTCCAAGCACAGTATAGACAGAAAGGGCAGGAGAGAGAATTATTACTAACCCTGGAACAAAAACACTACCCTGTATTATCTAAGGATTAACAATGAAATCCATAATCAGAGGAGGGAATTGTATTAGAGCTTAAGTTCTGAGCACCTAGTATTCAGAAGACTATGGATGGCAGTGACAGCCCAAAATCTATTTGCAGAGAACCCACATGAAGCAAGCCTCTGACGAATTCCCCCTGACTGAGCAGAGATGTGAATAATCTTGCCCTCAAACAGAAGGTTTTAAAAAGTGAATTGCCTCTGCCCCCTTGACCAGCCAACGAAGGAGCATCTCCCTAAGATCCTTGCTTTCTGTGTCCTTGATTGAGATCACGGTGCTTGGGTTGCAGAGTCATAAGTCATGTCCCCACTGCCTCAGGGAAACTCTTTGATCAATAGTGTAAACACCTCTGTCTGACATAATGTATGTGTCCCAGTCATGGCCTCAATTCCTCTCAGGGAGTCTCACTGGTAACCATGATGTATTCACCTGCCACCAAACATTTTCAGGACATTTTTCTTTGACCTTTCAGGTAATTTTTGATTGGTAGTCTGATTTGCAGTCCACAATGCCACAAGGACTGGTCCATGTCATTTTTAAAGCTCTGTATTTCAGTAAAATCGTGGGCTCCATTATGATTTTAAGTTAATACTTTCTCTCATTCAGCTTATATGTCCCTGTAGTTGTCTTGTCTTTGTCTCATTTTAAGACTTATACATGTTCTATTAAAAGCAAACCAACAAACAAAAAACACTATGGAACATACATACACACACACACACACACACACACACACAACGTGACTTGTCCTTCCAAGTATGCTAAACTTTTCAGGTAAATCTTTTTGTTGATTCTTAGAAATTCAAATAAAAAATAAATCAATGGATACCATTTAAAATAAAAAAATAACAAATTATTTTATCAGCAAATCAGATTATTCCTTTAAGAATTAACCAGTAGATATCAGATAAGCATTAGACTGTAAGGTTGGTGATTCAAATCCACCAGAAGCTTCTCAGAAGAAACATGAGCTACATGCTACCTTAAGAACTTTCAGCTGTGGAAACTCTACATAGAGTTCTGTCAGTCAGAAATGACTCAATGAAACACACAATGGGTTGCACTGTTGTATTATACTTATTAAAGAAAACTCATTGTGACAAAATAAAGTATGTTTCTGTGCCCTCTGAGTTGATAAATACTTTATTATATATTTTAAAGGCACAAATGATATAATTTTGAGTTATTATTATAGTCATGTAAAATATAGCTATGCACGTTATTCTTTTAAATAGCTCTAGAATAAAACTCTGTAGTGATTAGATATCACCAATTCATCCATTAAAATGTACATGAATAAAATTTTCTTTACCAGTAAAATATTTACAGCTTTCTTTTCTGCTTTAATACATACTTCCATTCTAATTCTTCCATAGAAGTTTATCCTAATGTAGTGTATCTTTTTTTCATATAGTGTATCTTTACCTTTGCAACTCTTTCATTAATCATCTTGCCACATTTTGAACAAAACACATGACAATTGAAAGTAGGATGCATTGATGGTTTCCTGTGGGTTGCTATTAACCAGAATTGATGCCGTGGTAGTGTATTTGGTTTGGTTAGTGTAAGGCCCTAAGAAGAACAGTTCCTTCTTGAATGAAAGATCATTTGGTACAAATCATCATGTTGCTCTTGCATGCAGTCGAGTTAATCCTAACTCTTAGTAAACCTGTGCCATAGTGCATCCTAGGTAAGACTCCTTATAGGGACAGGATATTTTTCTCCCACAAAGTTGCTAGTGGATTTGAGTTGCCTACTGTTCAGTACATTTATCAAATATTAGTTAAATGTTTATGACATGAAATGCTATTTTATTGGGAACGATTTTCATAACTAGATGACTTCCCACCATTGCCAAGTAGATCATATGTCTGTTGAAGAATGTTCAACAGGTTGAGAGGTATTAAATGAATCATATTTCCACTTTTTATTTTTGGGGGAGGGGTAGTAAGTACTGGAAAACCTATTCACAGGAATAAGTAGATGGGGAAAGAAGGATTTTTTTTGTTAGAGCTCTGTTATACCTTCTTACCAATTTATATGCCAAAAATCACATAGGGATCAAGCATCAATAACTTCTCAGCTGGCATTTTAATTAGGTTCTCCTTGAGTTTTGTTGTAGTCATAGCATTGGAAGTTACCTGTCTTGCAAAATGATTTGTTACTCAGTCATTAGTCATTCACCTTCTCGACATCACCACTATTTTGAATGGTACCTTTGTTTAGTAACCCAGAGATTTTTATACCCCAAGGCAACTTAAGATGAGTGAGAGGTATGCCTTTCTTTTTAAAGTAGGAGAAAGACATTTGTGAAAAGGGTCTGTTATCCTTAGAATCTTAAAAAAAATACAAATGGAAGTTGAAGATCTCCAAATTCCTTAAAACTCTTAAATATTTAGTCCTTGAAAAATCTATGAGTTCCCCAGGGGAATACAGTGTACTCCAGTTTGAGGATTAATTGTATTTTCTAAAATTAAATCAGCTTCCTAAGACAGGTAGAATTGTGTACATTTAATGATGAGATAACAATTTAAAGCAACTAAAAGTCAGGTTTGTATTGACTCATCTAACTAGACTCTGTAACTTAGAAATGGAAAAAAACTAACTTGTATTTTCACAATCTGGGTTTAATTCATGAATGAGTTGGAATTTACTTGAATCCCTGAATTTTGTAAACAGTCAACTCTGGAATGAACTTCAAGAGCCATCCAGTTTAGAGGAAGCACTTCAGTGTTGTCTTTTTTATCAGTTTGGATTAATTATTAGTGACTGTTACGAATAAGAAGAATTATCTGAAATGTGGGATAAAATTCTGGGATTGATTAGCCATGCCTTTCATGAAGAAAATTGACACTTGACTACTGCCATGTATTTGCCATCCTTGATTTGGTCTAACCACATAGTTAATATCACATGGGCCGTAGAGAAAATTGTGATCCAGAGAACACCAGAAACTTGACTAGGAAGACACAGCTAATTAGTAACAGGATAGATAGAATTGTTTATATTTTTTGAAGCATTTGGTGCTCATTGTAAACTTGTTGGTAACATTGGCAATTGGAAACGTCTAGCGCTTGAAGGAAGGAAATTCTTATTGTATCATTATTTCTTTTAGGATTTTTTTTCCTGTTTGTTAGTTTGTTCCTACACATTTTTCCTCTTTACTACTTGATGAAAGTAGGAAATGTGCCACCTAATTTAAAAAGACTAAAAATGGAAATTCCAAAGAGCATTATCTTAGCTGCCTATTCAAAGGAAGTTCAGGAAAAACCGTAAGACATATGAGTAATTCACTGCTCATTCTGGCTAAGCTTCCATCTCACTTTGGCCCAGGGAAAGATTGTCTTGCTGTATTATCTTTAAACAGATCTGCGGAGGAGGGCTAACAGAAACATGTAAGTCTACCTGATCGTACATGGGCCTGTGTTATCCACTCCTTTCTACCATCTTGGGTATTGTTAGCACACTACAAGAGTCCCCTTGCCATGTTAATATCATCAAATCTTGCTATGAGAGTGGTATCAAAGAGATTTATAAGAAGAGGTACAGAATATATATTCTGGTGGAAGAAATAACTTTTTATATAGCCATACAGAATTACACAATGGTTTTCCTCCTTTACTTTGAGACCCCTTTCCAAATAAAATCAACATGCCTTATTCTTTGAAGTGGCAACAAAAACAGTTGATTGGCTCTAGACATTTGCTATTGTGAACTATGTTGCAATAGATATATCTGTGCATTCATCTTGGCATACTTATGAGAATTTATTTGGAGGATAAGTTCTTAGAAATGGGCAGGTTTCAAGAAAGGGTTTGTCTACTTTCAATCACCACAGAGAGTGCCAATGGGTCTATACAGAGGTTACACCAATTTGACCTTCTATCTATCGTTGATGTGATAGGCATGCCTATTCTTCCACATCCAGTCAACACGGACTATTTTCAAATGTGAAGTAGTGGAAACTGTGAATAGTTTGTTACAGTTTTAAATTAGACTCCAGGAACCCCCCTTAGATGCCCCAATCTGTATTTTCACCCCCCCCCACCCCAAGCAATATAGTTGGGTGGTGACTAGCTAATTCTACAGGCTCTCCTTAAAAGGGAGAATGCTCCTGCTTCAGTGGGAATAGGAATTATTTATTTATTTTGGTCTGTGCCCTAGTTGGCATCTGTCCCTTATATATCCAGCCAGAGAAAGAGGCAGCCACTCTGATGGTAAGAAAGTGTGGATTGGAAACAAATTGATCTTTTCACAGCTGGTCATTCCCCCTTTCCCCTCCACTTGGATCCAGTTCAGTACAAGGTTGCCGATGTTAGACCACAACAAAGATGGTATTATTGAAGATCGCCTCCTTTGGGGAGAAGCCATCTTCCCCAAGAATTGCCTCTGTCATTTTAACTGTGACAAAGCCTGGAGACAGAGCATAGCTGTGTGTCTCTAAGAGTCTCCAAAGAGACACCCAAGCTCTCCATCCTGTCATTGAGTAGACATTCTTCTTTTGGTGTCCACAACTTTATTTAAAGGATGTCACATGGCTCAATTCAACAGAGTATAACCCCTTGTTCATTCTTTCTGAATGTTTGTGGTCATGCAGTGGAAGGGTTTAGGGTTCAAAAAGAGAAGAATGGTGCTAGTAAAGGGGGAAAAGACTCATTTAATGTAACACACCCACCATTTTAAAAGAATTTTATTGGGGGCTCTTACAGCTCTTATAACAATGCATACATACATAGTGTCAAGTACATTTTTATATATGCTGCCATCATCACTCTAAAAAAATTTTATTTCTACTTGATCCCTTTGTATCAACCCATTTTCCCTTGTTACCCCATCCTCCCTTCCTTATGATTTCTTGATAATTTATAAATTATTTTTTTTCACGTCTCATACTGACCACTGTCTCCTTCACCGTCTTATCTGTTTTCCATTTCCCTGGTGTGTATACTATATACCAATCATTGTGATGGGTTCCCCTTTCTCCCTGCCCACTTTCCCTTTCCCCTTCTGGTATCCCTACTCTCATCATTGGTTCTGAGGGGTTTATCTGTCCTGTGTTTCCAGCTCTTGTACCAGTGTACATGCTCTAATCTAGTCAGATTTGTAATGTAGAATTGAGATCATGAAACTATGTGTATGTGTGGTGGGGGTATGTGTTGAAAGCATTAAAGAACTAAAGGAAAATTGTGTGTTTTGTCAGTGCTATATTGCTCTTCTCTTCCTTATGATCCTCTCTAAGGAAATATCGAATTATCTGCAGATAGGCTTTGGGTGTCCATTCCATCCTCCACCTCATTCACATCGATATGATTTTTTTTGTTCTGGGTCTTTGATCCCTGATTCTTGATCCCTTCAACATCTCATGATCACACAGGCTGGTTTGCTTCTTCCACATGGGCTTATTTGCTTCTCAGCTAGATGTTCACTTGTTTATCTTCAATCCTTTAAGACCCAAGATGCTATATCCTTTGATAGCCAGGCACCATCAGCTTTCTTCACCACATTTGCTTTTGCAACCTTTTGTCTTCAGTGATCATGTCAGGGAAGGTGAGCATCACAGAATCCTGGATTATGAGAAAAAAGTGTTCTTGCCTTGAGGAAGTACTTGAGTGGGAGCCCAATGTCCATCTGCTGCCTTACTACTTAACAAATAAATATATGTACATAGATATACTTTCCTGTCATTATATATAAATTATTTGCATATGTACATGCCTGTATCTAGACCTCTATAAATGTCCTTTGCCTCCTAGTTCTTTCCTCTATTTTCTTAATTTCCTCTAGTCCCACTATCATATTTGGCCTTCATACAGGTTTTGGTAATTCCTCTCAGTTACATTGTCCTTGATCAAGCCCCACCAAGCATCCTATGCCCTACTTGCCATTTATTTTTAAATCCCTTGTTGTTCCCTTAACTCTGGGTTTGACAAAACCACTCTTATCACTGCCCTTACCATGGCTCTTTTATTTTTCCTCATAGAACTTATTCTAGCTGAGAGAAGTTCATTTTGTGTATTTGTGTATTGTCTGCTATTTATGCAAGAATAAAACTTCCATGAGGGCAGAAACATTGTTTTGTTCATGTCCTCTTCATTAATCTCTAGAATACTTTGTGACATGTTAGAAGTTCTTGATAGGTAGATGTTGAATGAGTGGGTTTTATGAGCACTTCCTGTGTTGGGCACTTTCATATATCTGTTGCCATTGAACATTTGAATTTTGTTATTTATAATTAAGGAAATTGGATCTTAGAGATGAACAGTTCCTCATGCATACAACTGTTACATGAAAGAACTGGGATTTTTCCTGAATGACCCCACACCTATGTCATCACATTAGGGTTCTGCTATCTGTGGTTTAAAAATAGCAAAGTTCTTTGCAAGCATTGAGGGGACTCACTGCCACTGAGTTGATTCTGAGTCATAGCAATCCTGTATAGGGTCTCCAAGTCTATATAGGTGTTTTTGTTTTTGTTTTTTGGAGGGCATCACTGCCCTCTGGTGATTATGGGAGCTACCCAGCGCTGCTCCTGAGAGCCGTCGCTGGATTTGAACCGCCAAGCCCGCGGGGCCACAGTCCCACACTCAACCACTTACGCCACTGGGACTCAGCCCTATATAGGTGTTTTTGATGCTGGAATTTTTGTTAGAGCTATTAGCCTCATTCATCTTCTGCCATTCAGCTGATATGTTTGAACCAAAGATCTGTTGTGAGTAGACCAAAGCTTACCCTTCAGTGCCCTCACAGCTCCTTAAGCAGTGAGGGAAGTGGTCAGAAAAGACACTTCCAAATGAATGTGTTACCTTTGACAGGGGGAGCATCTTCCCAGTGACCACTAACATCAACATTCTGCCAGATGCTGCTTGTTAAATGTCCTTCTTCATTTGGAGCCATCCCATAAAAGCTTGCATGTACATTCATACATATTTTAGGGATTCAGGAACTGAGTAAAAAGAAGACTCTGAAATTCCCTTACATTAACAGTGAATGAATGCTGCGAAGGGCACAAAAATTAATTAAAATCATATGATGCATAGGCAGCCATGCCTTAAATATTTGCTTCCACTTTGTTGTTAGAGGAATCGTTTTTTGCCTGCCTCCTGCCCCACTTTTTAAAATTTTCAGACAAGAAGCTAGAAATCCAACTTGGTTAAGCATTGCATGGTGGTAGGGCCAGCATATGAACCAGTGTCCTTGAAGTCTGTAGATACATATGGATCTGCAGAGCCTTTTCTCTTTCTAGTTAAGATGCCACCGAATGTTAGGCAGACTTTGTAGTTCCTTTAGGCCACTCTAGCCATAGGCATGGAGGAGGCTGCATTAATGACTGATTGGCAGGCCCCTGGTTCTCTGGTCCTTAGCCAGTAATCCCAAAGGCTACTTGGGGTTTGGCACCAGGCCTGGTATGACTTTATCCTTTGACTGTTTCTCTCCTTTGTTAGCCAACCCCCTGAGGGGTGCCTGTCTTCCCCTTGAAGCTCTGTACTGGAATGAGAGGTCTCCACAAGGGTTCCGGAAGCCTACAGTCATGCTCTGGTGTTTTTTTCCCAGAGAACTGGCTGTAAGGTAATGCTCTGAGCTCAGTCCTTCCATCTCCCAACTCTACAACTCTCCAAACTCCAGGCTCCCAGGGGCTTTGGGCTGCCAGTTATAAAATATTAGCACAGAAGAAAAAAAAGATCTTTTTTCCCCCTTTCCTATTTTGGTTTGCTGATCAGGATATCATGGTTACAGGATGATTTATGCACTTGTGACTATATTTTAAAAGTTTCTTTTTAATTTGTTCCTTCTTTAGTCATTTCCATTATCTCTTGGGGTTAGCTTGATACTCTCTTGGAATCTACTATTTTCGCACTTCCAGCTACTAAACACCAAACACATGTCCCTGGTCTGGTGGCTTGGAACTAAAAATCTTCAGGGAACTCCTTCTTTAAAAAGGGCTCCAGGGGTTGTGCTTTACACACAGCCAGCTGCCTGAAGGCTGTACTCTCGGTATTTAAGGATGAAGTTGCCCCTTGGAAATAGCAATGCCTCCTCCCCGCCCCTCATCACAAATAGGTAAGCAAACCGAAAGAAAAGAAATAATGAAAAATGATTTTATCCATTTTGCTCTTCATTCATTGTCCATTCATGCAACCATTGGACAAATACTTGTGAAGCTTCTACTGTGTGTTGGCCATATGGAGAGCATTGTAGTGAGTATGACAGAGTCCCTTCTGCCGGGAACTCATCATCTGCACTCTCACTCACTCACTCACTCACTCACTCACTCACTCACTCATTCACTCACTGTGATAGAGTCAATGGTGACTCACAACAAACCCTGTGGGCTTCCAAGACTGAAGATGGTTACAGCATCCAGGCTTTCTCCCACGGAGCTGCTGGTGCTTTCAACCTAGTGACCACAGCCCTAGTGGATCACAGCCCAAGATGTAACCAGTCCATCCCCAGGAATCCCGCAATCGGGACCTGACATCTGACATAATGTGTTCTGCACAGCAATGCTTAAAACCCGTACCTTTCTAATGCCATCCTTGATCACGCCCCTGTAATGAACCCTTCTTTATCTAGCTCACTCCCCTGAGTATTTTCTACCAAAAACCTTGCTGGAGGAATCTTGCAGTGGGTTGCTAACCTCATGGTCCGCAGTTGGGGCCATCAACTGGTCTGGTAGAAGGACAAGGCTGCTATTCCTGTAAAGAGAAGACACTGTAAAGGGAAATCACTACTGCCTTGGAGGGGGAGTTTAAGCCTGTGAGAATCGACTTGATGGCTGTGAGTTTTCTTTGGATTTTGGAAGTTCTTTTGACTTCTGTCTTTGAACATACATATCTCTCTATTCTAGAACACTCGCCATCAAATTGACTTCTCCTTCACATCTAAAGTGGAGTGTCACCTTGCCAAGAAGCTTTTTCTAACACCCCTTACAAGTTGATTGTGTATCTTCTTCATGTGCAACTACAGCTTTTTCCCTTCACGAAACTGAGTATATTCCACTATCATTAGCTGCATCTTTGTCTGTCCCTCCCACTAGACTGCAAACTTTGTGTTTTTATTTTTAACATTTTATTGTGCTTTGGGTGAAAGTTTATAGAGAAAATTAGTTTTCCATGCAAGAATCTATGCACAGTTTGTTTAATGACATCAGTTGCAATCCGAATATAACACAACTCTTTGTATCCCCTTTTTGGGGTTCACTATTTCCATTCACTCATCTTTTCTGACTCTTGTTGAATTCTGAACTTTGTCTTTGGGTGAGTGGTGTTCTTTCATTCTTGTGTGGTTGATTGTTCTGAGGAGCATGGGTGTCACTCATGGGTGTTACTGTTCACTTCATAGGGCTATTATTTGATGGAAAGGTGATCTCTAGAGTGAGATTGGCACTGGGTGTGAAGGGTCCTAGCCTGTGGAGTTCTACCTGTCTCTATCAGGTCACCAAGTCTGGTCTTTCTTATGATTTTGAACTTTGTTCTGCCTTTTTTCCCACTCTGTTCAGGTCCTTCTAATGCCATTTGAATCAGAGTGATTTGTAATAGTAGCCAGACTTCCTCTAGTTCTAGTCTGTCTATTCAAGGCGGTCAATCCTATGGTACATCAGTCTCTTAGACTGTTTTATTGAGTCCTTGATGTTCTTCGTTCTTCTTTTCTCCAGATGAGAAGATACTGATGTCTTTTGAGGTGTATCTTGGTTGGCCATGCACAAGCTTATAAAATTCCATTCACTACTCACCAGAATAGGCAGTAGAATATTGTTTATATGAACTCTTATGCCAATTGACCTCGATGTCTTAAGACAGTGGACTAAAGCCCTCAAAAACATTGACTTAGGACCTGACAGAGTTCAGTTATGGCTAGGAAGTTTGCATAACTTTTTCTTTGTCTCCTATATGCTTTACCTGCATATACATAGGTATATTATATCACACGTGTATATGTATGCATATGTATACACACTCTTTGCCATCAATTCAATGCTGCCTCATAGTGATCTCCTGTGGACCTTCCAAGAATGCAAATCTTTATGGGAGCATAAATCCCAGTATTTCTCCCTCAGAACTGTTGGTGGTTTCAAGCTGCTAAGTATGCAGATCACAGTCTAACTTGTAGCCACTATACAACCAGGGCTCTTTATACATAAAAACATCCTCTGCTGAACATATATAAACTCATTGGTGTTCTCCCATATGTCATTGCACACCTGCCAGGTTACATATCTATGTATGCATGTATTATTTTTACTGATATTATACACACACACACACACACACATATATATATGAGTGTTTGCTATTGTTGCCCTTTACTCTTTTTTCCCCATAAAATGTAGAGCCCTTTACTCTTCCAAACCTTCTGGTATATTCCTTTGCTTTTGTCATGCTGTGCAGACACCCTCCCCCACACCTCTTTTCCTTCATGCAAGTTATTATATGTCCACTGAACAGATCTTTCATACTATGCATTCCCCCTGCTCCCCTAAGTGAGCATGGAGCAATTCTGAATTAGTGCACTCAGTGGCACCACATAGGAAGTTTCTCACTGGTCACAGTGTATTTTTTTAATTAAAACATTTTCACCCTAACCACTTTTTTATATGGTGGCTGATTTAAGAGAACAGGACGAGTCTGTGAAATTTTGTTTCCTGCTTGGGAAAAATGCCACTGAAACTGTTATAATGTTGAACACAACTTACAAGGATAGTAAGTTATGGGAAAAACTCAAGTGTACAAGTGGTTTTCTCATTTCACTAAATGTGAACTGTCAATTGATGACAAGACTCATTCTGGACATCCTTCAACTTCCCTAATAAACGAAAATGTTGATTTGTAGTGCATTGGGTTTTAATTCACCCGTTCAGACTGTTAATAATGAATTCTAATTAGAGTAGTGGTTCTTGATGTTCCTCATGCTGGAACCATTTAATAAGTTCCTCATGCTGTGGTGATCTCCATCCATAAAATTATTTATGTTGCAAATTTATAACTGTAATTTTTCTACTGATATGAATCATAATGCAATATCTGAGATGCAAGATGTATTTTCATTGTGACAAACTGAACATGATTAAAACACAGTGATTAATTACAAAACACTATGTAATTATATATAGCAAAATATTTATGTGTTTTCTGATGGTCTTAGGCAACCACTGTGAAAGGGTCATTTGACCCACAAAGGAGTCACAACTCACAGGTTGAGAACTGCTGACTTAGAGGTTCTGAAATGATTGCTTAACAGTGTGCAACAAGAGGGGCATCACTGTTTCAGACAGGGCACTGATTTTTCCACCACATCATTGATCCTGCTCATTCAGCCATCTCAGTTCCCCAGTTTTTGGTAAGAGCCAGTATGCCTGTCTTGCCCTATTTTCCTCAGTCATCTGCCCTCACTCTATATGACTTCTTTTTTTTCATGAATGAAGAGGGCAAGAAAGAACAGCAACTTTATGACAAAGAGGGAAAAAATGAGGGAAGATGTCAGCCATCCAAACAGATGAGTTTGAAAATTGTTTCCAATATTGAATCTCAGATTTGATAAATGTATTAAGTGTAATGGAGAGTACTTTGAAGGTGATATGGTTGTTTGTTAAAAAAATTAAATACATAACTTTGACAAAAAAATTCCATTGGGGGAGAGTACCCCTCGTCATGAAGAAAGTAGATGGTGTCTGGCTATCAAAAGATGCAGCATCTAGGGTCTTAAAGACTTGAAGATAAACAAACAGTCAAGCTGAGAAGAAGAAAAGCCCACATGGAAGAAGCACACCAGCTTGTGAGGTCATGAGATGTCAATGGGATCAGGTATCAGACATCAGAAGACCCCAAACTAACAATCATATCTATGTGATTGGAGTGGAGACCCAAAACCCACCTGTAGACAATGGGAAATTCCCTTATAAAGGGTCAAAGGAAAGGGGTGAATCAGTGTGCTCTACAGCACCAATGAAACACACAACATTCTTCTAGTTCCTTAATGCTTTCTCCCCAATTCTTCCTTACAAATCTTGCTAGACCAGAGCATGTGCACTGGCACAGATAAGAGCTCTCAATACAGAGAATACAGGACAGGTAAATCCCTCAAGAAAAATAATGGGAATAGTGATACCATGATGGTAGGGCAAAGGTGCAGGGGAGAAGGGGGAGAAAGGGGGAGTCTAACTTTAGTAGACACCCTTTGTTTCTTTGGGGATACCATCTCTGAAAAACAAAGCCACACCTCCATCAAAGTCAGTGCTGTGTTATCTCAGTCACTGAGAGAAAGCTCAGGACCATTTGAAGAGAACTCTCCAGATCTCTGAAATAGCAGAGACTGAGAACAGAGGCCCCAGAGACCCTGGCACAGAGACTATGAGACTTTCTGGTCCATTGAGGCAGAGGCTAAGTGACCACATGACTGAGAGACTAAGGGCCAGAAGTAGACGTGATTAATGTATCCTTACTATTGATTGATCCTGACTTTTGGTATCCTGTTAATTTCCCTAATAAACCCTCATATTTGTGATTATTGCTGGTGGGTTCTGTGGGGCAATTGCAATGAATTATCGAACCCAGCAAGAAGTAGAGTGCTGTTAGAGTAGATAAAGAGGAGTGGAGTGTTGAGGTATGTTTGACCCTTACCCCTTGCAAAATGAAAACAGGAAGTTAGATATGGTGCCTTATGGAGCTTAGATATGGTAACTACCATGCAGTTTACTGCAAAACTGCTTGTTCTATTAACACTATTATACATAGTTTGTAGTGTTATACTAGCATACTATTGTTCCCATTTATTTCTATATTATATAGAAAACATTCTGCCTCCTCCTCCTCCTACTATATACTATCTTTATGCTACAAGTACAAACATTTAAAGTAAGAATAAGTATCACTCCTGGAATTCTGAGGTCATCAGAAAATAAAGGATGTTTATGCTTGGATGAATATTTGCATGAGACAATTGATACAACTACAAAAAATTAATAAGTAATATATTTATCAAGTCTACTAGAAGTGAAGCATTTAAATCTATTTACATCTATTAATATTATCATCACAACAAAACTAATCTATAATTACTGTAATTATCACCACTTTATAATTTAGGAAACTGAGACCCAGAGAGGTAGGATAACTTGTTTACATGGTTGGAACTGAAAAGCAGATAATAAAGCAGTACAGTTTGTATTTCTTTGAGGGACTCTGTAAAATTCTGTTGAATAGAAGAGAGGTCAACTGGATGAAACTGAGTATCTGTTTTGCTGCTTCTGATTGTGTTATTTCTATTAGAAGAAGTCATAGGGAAATTGTGATATACTAAAGATGGGAACAGGAATCGCCCATGTTCTACATCAGGTTAACCAAGTCTCTTACATTCCTGCCACAAACCCTTACTCCTGTCTATTTTAGTCAAGTAGAAAGTATAAGAAATGAAGAATAAAGCAGTACAACCAATTTTCTGATGATGCAGTAATATGCCACTAGAAAGGCAAGAGCAAGCAAGGGTGAACATCCTGAGATTCCTTGAGGTATTTTTGGCCATTTGAATGCAAAAAATAGAAGATGTTTACTTGAAGCCCCCTGGGTTGTCCTCCCTTGTTGGGGAGAGGCAGTTTTTGCTACTCTGTTAGATTAATTCTTCACTGGAATATATACATACACACACACACATATATATATACACACAAGCACACATATATGTGTGTATGTGTATTTTAAAGTCTTCTTAGCTCAGCTATTTTAGCACATTAAAGACTGGATATTTTAAAATCAAGAAGTTAAAAGTCAAGCAACCAAATCAACGTGAAGGCGTGAGGAAGTAGTAGAGATCCAAAACCCATCTGCAAGTTAACACATTCAAGACTGCATAAACTTGGGATCCGTCCACAATGTGTTAACAGCCTCCAGTATTCAGCAAACATCTACAGTGAGAATAAACAGGACATAAAGGATGTTTACATTTGGACAAGCAGCTTCTGACATTATCCATTTCCCCAAACTCTCTAAGCATATCTAAAAAATTCCACCTTTACTTGCTCCAAGCTTATTAGATCTAGTCACTTGGTATGTTCCCTGTTAGCCCTCTGGTTGGATTTGGAATCTGTGCTTCATCTTTCTGGATTCTTTGGGCTTTGTCCTGGACTACTGGAACATCATGCTCTCACAGCTACTGAAAGTGACCCGTTGATTTAGTCAGAGGACAGTTGGCTCAGCATCTCAACAGCAAGACCAAACGGGGTGAAAGAAATGGAAGTCATGGTTAGTAAGTGGATGACCTCATTGTGTAAGAATCCTTTTGGAAAGAGAGTGGCAGAGTGTTGTGACAGGAGATAAGTCATCTCTAAGAATGTTCACCATAAAACTCTAGCAAAAGAGTTCTGAAGTGATTCAAAAAAAATTTCTGTGTCGCATAACTGGAATCTTCTTAGAGACGCCAAAGTCGAGTGACTGGAAAAGTCTGACCTTGTTAACAGGGCTTTGTACTCCCACATTAAAGTCAGTTCAAGGTTTCATAGCATTAGAGAGATACCCAAATCTACTAGGGTGATATTTTTAAGAGAATCACAGGGTCTCGAATCAGCTTGACTTACACGATCCTAGTAGTGGGATTCGTTAGCAAAAATATGCAATGCAAGGGACTGTTTTTTTGAGCATATAGTTAAAAAAGGTTAGAAAAATTAATGAACTTTCCTAAGTTCATAGAGTTTGTCAGGTAGCTAGGGTCTGGGTTTTTAACACAAGTGCCTCTGACTCTAAATCCTGAACAGTTGTTTTTCTTGAGAACTGAACTATATCTTTTACATCTTCCTCTTCCTCCACTGCAATATTCAATGTCCTAGGTATAAAATCATCCTGATACATCAGGTCTGGAAGGACTCACAGACCCCTCATAGTCAAATATTCCCATAGCACATAAGGATAGGCCCAGAGAGAAAATGGTCTTTCTCATACTTACACAAAGGCCATGGCCAGAAACAATTTTGGCTGATGTTCAGTTCACAATGCTTCCTTTCTAACAAGGCTTAGAACTCAGCTCTGAGGAGATGACTTTTGATCAGAGAGCAAAATGCTGGTGCAGGAGCAAGCAGAAAAGCTGTACAATTACCCATGCTAAATGTCTTCCAAGCAAAGGAAAGAACCAGTGTCTTGAACTCAATGTCTTGAGTCAGGAACCAGTATTGTCTATTTTAGTAAGAGTGCAAACCAGTATTCCCAGAGCAAAATTAGTAAGGGTTAAAGTGGAAAGAGATAGAGCTGCAGGCAAGGGCCAGAGGTCACAGCAGCAGAGATCAGAGGTGAATGTTGTTATTCAGACCACCAAGTCTGTCTTGATTAATAGGGACCCTCTGTACAACAGAATGTAACACTGTGTGCCATCTTCATGATTGTTGCTCGACTAGAGTAGATTGTTGCCACAACTGTATTAATTCATCTCATGGAGATTCTTCTCTCTTTCATGAACTCTCTATTTTACCTAGCATGATATCTTTCTCTAGACACTTGTCCCTTCTAATAATATTTCCACATAGGTGAGACAAGGTCTCACATACTTTGCTTCTAATGAGCATTCTGGCAGTATATCTTCACAGACAGTTTTGCTGGCTCTTCAGAAAGTCCATGGTATATTGAGTATTCTTTGTCAATACCATAATTTAAAGGCATCAGTGCTTCTTAGATCTTCCTTATTCATTGTCCCATGTCTATAAGGCAATTGAAAATTCTTTGGCTTGGGTCAGGCCCATCTCAGTCCTCAAAGTGACTTTTAACACTTGAAAGAGACCTTTTGCAACAGATTTGCCCAAGATAAACATTTTTTTTTGATTTTTTGATTGGCACTTTCCTCAGTGTTGGTTTTTAATCCAAGTAAAATGAAATCCTTGACAAGTCCGTTTCTCCCCCCTCCATTTCCATGATGTTATTGATTGGTCAATTTGTGAAGATTTTTTTTTCCTGTTGAGCTGCCATCTATACTATAGTCCACACCGAAGGATGTGGTCTTTGATTTTCATCATTAAGTGTTTGAGAAAGCAAGGTTGTGGCATAGGAATAGTAAGGTGACTGATCCTGAAGCCACATTCTTCTTGATATACTTCAGTTTCTCAGACTATTTGCTAAGTATGAAGATTGCATTGGGATGGTGAATGGATACAGACCTGATGGCGCACACAGGTTTTGTGAGTTTGAACCATGCAGCATCCCTTGTTCTGTTGAAGAGCTGTCTCTTGGTTTATGTGCAGGTTTGGAATGAAGCCTGTTAAGAGTTATGTAATTCACATTCTCTGCGATGTTTCCTGCACTTTGTCATGATTCACACTTACACGCCTTTCTTTATATACACAACGACACACCAGTCAACGCCTTTCTGATATTCTTCACATTCAGCCAGGATCCATCTGACACCCACCATGATAGAACTCATCCCACACCTTTTTTTCTGGGCCTGATATTGAATTCCTGGCACTTTGTTTTTATTATGCTGCTATAACTATTTTGAATTATACAATTATTTTGAATTATCTTCAAAAAATTACATAATGATGCTATGTGATCATTGCCACCTTATTTTGGGTCACTTTCTGGGGGGTATGGACACAAGCATAGATCTCTTCCAGATGATTAACAAGCTAGCTGGCTTCCAAAAGCCATGGTATAGAGGAAAGAACATCCCACACATTGCATCTGATAGAGGGAGGGTCTTCCAGTATTTCTTTTTGTCATCAGCATTGATGATAATGTCACAGCATCAGCACATTGAGGAAGATATCAAGGAGCAAAGAGTCCTTCTGACTGCATGTCTTAAGAGGTTGCTGTGGATTATAATGAATGTCTTTCTGTTCATAAGGTCAGAAATCATCAATGCCTTTTCCAGAAAAGGAAGTGCTTAGATCTCTTTGTCTATTACTCTCTCTTCCACCCTCCCACCCCTATCCTGCATTCATCATCATCATTATCATCTTTCTCTGGTTTCCAGTTATGTTGCTAACATCTCTTAGAGGAGATGATAAAACCCCAAACAAAGCTGTCTCCATAAATATTTAGACTGAGTAGAAAATGTGCCAATGATGCAAAGAATCTGTCCAGAGGGAGAACAGACCTTCCTCTTTGTTGTCTCTTTGGGCAAGTAATTTGATTCATGGATAGGTGTCTTTGAATAATACATTGCTATCAATTTACCTACAAGAGTCCCATAGAAACCTTAGCCTCTTCATCCTTCTGTTGTGCCTCATATGACATTTTCTTTTCACCCTGGAAGGCTGGCCATTGGGTGGGTGAGTGGGAGGATGTTCTTATTTTATCAGACCTCTTCAATGATTCCCCTTACTTCTTCTCTCCCCCCAACCCCCTCTAAGAGATAGAAACTGTACACTCTAATAATCACATTGATGAAAGTTTTCCCTTTTGAATGTTTGATGATGATTTGGCTTTTCTAACCTTGTGAGAGATTCTAAAATGGGAGGAATATTTCATATCCTTCCAGCTATCTGTTTAGCATAAAGAGCTCTTTGCCAGACCTGGGGCAGAGGGGCACTCATCATTTCCTTTAATCAAATCAAATTAGACTGAAAAGAAGGCCGTAGTTGGCAGCCAGCATTTCATTAGCATTCCACTTCTCTAAGCATTTGTGATTTCTCTTTCTTTTCTGCTTTATTAGATGAGATGAGCACTTGCTTTCAAGGGCTCTCAATCATCAGACACCAAATGAGCTGAGTGTGTGCCCGATCACAAAGTGCTCACGACTGCAGAGAGAAAGATACAGATCTTTCGGGCTAGAGATCTCTCGGCTGTCTCCAGGCATTGTCACAGGTGATTTTCACATGTGAGGAACAAGGCTCAGAGAAGGGAAGTGACATGGATAAGGTCACCCAACTAGAAAACACACCCCAGGAAGACTATAAAACTAATTTTGCAAATCCATAGTGTTCTCTAGGGTTCTTAAAGTTGGAATCCACTCGGTGGCTGTGAATTTGTGTGGTTTCTTTTTTGTTTGCATTTGTTTGTTCACTGCAATGGAGGTCAGCAGTTCGAATCCATCAGCTACTCCTCAGGAGGAAGATGAGGCGGGCTGCTTCTGTGGAGACTGATATAGCCTTGGAAACCTTGGGGAGCATTCTACGCTGTCCTCTAGGGCCACCGTGAGTGGGAGTTGATTTGAGAGGAATAAGTATTGGGTTTAGTGACATCTGTTAGTCTGGGTAAGCTAGAGAAACAAATCCACAGAAACTTATATGTATATAAGAGAACTTTATATAAAGGGTAAGTGTAAAACCCAGTGCTGTCCAAACCCATAAGCCCAACATTGGCCTGTATGCCAGACATCGATCCACAAAGTCCTCCTCAAGCTCACAAAACAAAACACATGCAATAAAGCTGACTGCAGGAACAAAGGCAAATCTGTGAGCGTGTCAGCATCTTAGCTCTGGCAGGGGTCTCCATGCGGCTGCTCCAGCACCCAGGGCTGCATCAGGCTAGGTCCATGAGACTTCTCCTCGGGAACGCCTTGCAGGAAGTGAGCTTTGTCAGCTGAAGCAGGGAACTGGCTAAGGCAGCTGCACCCTGGTCTGACCATCAGAGAGCAAAAGACTGGAGAACTACAAGGCTGAGGCTCAGGGAGTCATTCTTCTCTCTGCCTTTCAATTAATCCCACATGTGTTTATCATCTCTTGCCATGCCTTTAGCCAGCACATCACACCATAGATTAAGTTAGTAATTATCTTGTGTGATAAATAACATGTCCTTGAATTTTTCTTTAGTAATAATTGTACACTCTCTAAATCAGTACTATAGGTAGGTGTAAGATTCTGAGCAATATCTAATTTAATACTGATATAATTACAAAGACAAAGGTTATAGGAACTTCCCTTTCATTCCAAATGGTCTGTGATGCTGTTTCCTTTTGGGGTAACAAATTAAAAATGGGTAAAATTATTTTTTAATTGGAAAAATAATGTTACTTGTATTAGAAATTGTGAAAACTTCAGTTTTCACCTCCCCAGGATACCATGGTTAATGTAGTAAAGCTTAAAGAAAATAGAACTATCCTTCTGTATATTTTATACCAGTAAACCAACAAATACTATATGCAAAAGTTCTGCTCAAAGCTAAAGAGTTGTGGGGACAGCACTCACCCCTCACTCCATGTGGATAATAATCTGCTAGAATCTTTGGAAGGTTCTAGCTCTTCTTCCTCTTCCCCTTGGTGCCTCCTGCTATTCCCATCTCCTTCCTCCCTGAGAGAGAAGTGCTTTAGTCAGTGCTTTTCCTGGGAGAAGTTGCTCAGAAAACTGAACTCACTAATCCTGAAGTGTAATAGTCCCAGGACCAGCAGCGTCAGTGTCTCTAGTGAATGTGTGAAAAATACAAATTTGTAGGCTCCATCCTGGCTTCAAAATAAAAAACTTTAGAGTTGTTCTAAAATTTTGTGTGTTCACAAGATCTCCAACTGGTTCTACTGCTCATTCAGGTTCTCGAACTAGTGATTAGCTGGTTCATCCTTTCTCTCTCTGCCTATGCCTGCCTGCAAGGCGCTATGTGCCAGTCTGCTGTCTATAAGTGGGAGCAGCAATGTGTGGTGACAGTGGTGGATCCATTTCTTTTATGGTAAAGATTTGAACCCAGGTCCTGGTTTCCCCTACCCATTTTACACAATGATCACTTTCTGGGAAGGCCCAGATGGACTGGCGTTTCACAGAGCTGGGGGCTAAGTGAGAGCTTGCCAAGAAACTCCCATCTGTTTACTTCAGGGTGCAGTGTTAGGAAGCCCATAGCTTTTTTGTTTTTGTTTTTATTCATTTTTATTTTTAAGTCCTTTTATTGGGGACGCATTCAAATTTTGTCACAGTCCACACATAGGTCCATTGTGTGTCAAGCACATCTGTGCATCCACTGCCCGCATCATTCTCACGTTTGCTTTCCATCTAAGCTCCTCATTTCCCCCTCCCTCTCTGGAATCCCTCCCATGAATCATTGATATTTGTAAATTTTTATTACTTTCTCATATTGTACACTGTCCGATGCCTCTGTGCACCCCCCTCCCTGCTGCCCATACCCCAGGAAGGAAGTTATACATAAAGTTCTGTAATTGGTTCCCTCTTTCTACTCCACCCTCCCAGTACTACCACTCTCATCCCTGAAGGGATCATCTGTTCTGGATTACCTATGTCTCCTATCTGTATAGTCTTGGGTCCACCTAAACTTGTGAGGTTGGAAGTGGGATCATGACAATAGGTAGGAGGAAACATTGAAGAACTAGAAGAAAATTGTATGTTTCATCATTGTTACACTACAGCCTAACTAGTTTATCTCCTTTCTGCAACCCCTCTGTAAGGAAAAATTTGTTGCCTATAGATAGACCTTGGACCCCCAAACTGCACTTCCCATCATTTGAAATAAATTTTTTTCATTGCTTGATGCCTGGTACCTGATCCCTCTGATACCCCGTGTTCTCACAGACTGGTGCTTTTTCCAAGTGGGTTTGTTATTTCTGAGCTAGATGACTGTTTGTTTGTCTTCAAGCCTTTAGACCCAGACACTATGTCTTTTGATAGCTGAGCACCATCAGCTTTCTTGACCCTATTTGTTTATGCATACATTTGTCTTCAGTGATCCCAAAAGGGAAGGTGGACACACACTGATATCATTTTAGGGTCTTTGATGTCTAATTCCTGGTCCCTTTGAACCCTCATGGCCACACTGGCTGGTATGCTTCTTCCTTGGGGAAGCCCATAGTTTCATATATCCAAATCTTGTTCTCCTGATAGAAACATTGTCTAATGTGTGGACATTTTGCTCCTCGTGTGGCTCTTACTTCAATTATATTTTTGGTTCTGACTTTTGGTGGGAGAAAAGGAGTCCTTTTAGGGCGACTTCTTAAAAATGCAGTCATAGATTTCTCCTCCCCTGCTGTTCTTTACGGGCACATATTATGTGCATCTAATTGGGAAGGAGTTTCGAAGTGACCCAGATTCCTCTTCAGCCATGACTACTAAGTATGGAGAGGAGATCACATTCACTCAAGACCATCTGGTCATTTTAGTTGGTGGTAAGGGGCTCCCAAACCTGAGCTCAGATCATTTCATAACATGCGTGTATCTGTTGTGATGCACTCCCAGAGGGCCCACGTGAATGAGAGGAAATGTAGACTCAGGGTAAGTTACTTCCCCACATTGTCGAGCTCCCCATTGACGTTTCAGCCTGGGAGTTATGGATGCCTCTCCAGCTAGCTCATTTCAAAGGCCCCCTGGTGAATACGGCCTCTCTCCATGTCATATCCCTACATTCCTCCCCCAGTTTCTTGTATCCCACTGCTTTGGCAAGATGGGTTGAAAATGAATTGCAGCTGTCCAGCACGTCTGTAGAAGGGACTAAGTTCTGAATCCTACACTGAGCTCATCTGGGGAATCTTGTAGTGAAATGGGAAAATGTTTTTTACTATAAAAATTCATCCTTTTCCCCCTGGCCACCCCACCCCCACCACTTAGTCATCTTTATTTCTAGTTTGCAGCCTAATTATGCCTCCAAGTGGAGTTACTTGATCCCCTGCTTGTGATGTTCCCAATGAGTTAAGAAATCTGGCTTTCATAATTGCATTTTTCCCAATTTAGTTTTCGTTGATGTCATGTTTTCTTCTCCTGGATGCCTCTTCTTGGTTGTTAATTGACGCGCTTGCTGCGTGTTCATGGCATGCCTATTACATGTTCATGGCGTGCCTGTTGCATGGTCAGAAGTTTCAAAGCAACTTCAGGCTTTGGTGTGAGGGACAGACAGATTCTAAGGAGCATGCTAGTTAAATTTCTTCTCAAAGAGACGTTTTAGTTCTCCTGGCAGTTCATGGTACTTTTTAATATTCTTCAGCAACACAATAATTCAAATGAATACATTTTATTGAAGACTTTCTGTACACAGGAGCAGTATAGCACTGTGGGTTAAACAATGGCCACTAAACTCAAGATCAATGGTTCAAATCCAGCAACTGCTTCTTAGGAGACATATGAGTTTGACTTTCAGAAAAGATCTGTCTTGACACCCACACATTCTGCCTGTTGTGCCTTCTTTATCTGCCTTCTTTATCCCACATGTGCTATGGGAGGGGTTTGAACTCAGGTCATGGGTCACTGAGAGTATTTTATATAAGGAAGCATGTGATAGTTGCAGATGATCCATCTGGCAGAGGGTTTATTAGAGAGCAGTCACAGTGACAGCTTGCTCAGGAACCAAACAAACTGTCAAGGAGGAGAACTGGAGATGATTCTTGAGATGAATATTGGGGGATTTGTCACTAGCACAGAAAGACTTAGATCTGTCCTTCCAGATGACTCTTGGGCCTGAAGCTATCCAGCAACATCATGTTTGTGGGAGACTGTAGAGAGCCTGCTGCTGGTCTGGTGTCCCTGGTCAACCCTACGGTCACCTAGTTCTCACTCATTCTACAGAAAGAACTCTTGTGTTTGGACAGGGAAAAAGATTAAGAGGTTTGCAATCCAGAGAGAATGGATTAGTTGGAGATCACTTGTTGAAACCAAAGGCAGACACAGCATTTGTTTATAGATTAAGACCTAAGAAATACAGGAATAATAAAACTAACTCTTCAAAGAAAACTTATGTAGCCAAAATATTTACCTCGGAAGAGACCTGTTTCTCACCACCTGTCTGTCCTTTTGTTGTACCATGATGGTTTGTGGTGTTGTACGTGACACTGGAAGTTATATCACTGACATTTAAGATACCAGCAAGGTCACCCAAAGTGAACAGATTTCAATGGAACTTCCAGACTAAGAACAGACTATGAAGTAGCCCAGATTTCCAAGAGAACAAACAAATCTTCATTGTATTTTGGAGTGTGCTCAGGACAGAGAAATCCCTGCAAAAGGATATCACCCTGGGTAAAGTAGAGGGGTGATGAAAACTGAGACACTTCCTCCCCCTCAACAGCCTGGGCTGCACAGTGGCTGCAGCAATCAGCTCACACGTAAGACCAGCTGTGAGGGTGGCGCAGGACTGGGTGGCGAGTATCGATCAATTGGAACTGACTCAATGGCTCTGTCTCTCTCCCAAGCGCGCGCGCGCGTGCGCACACACACACACACGTTTAACTGATCCAAGTTTGTACGTTTTTGACTCTTATTTATAAATTAGATTTTAGGAGATAAATAAATGATGGAGTAGAATCCTAAAATGCAAGTAGGAGCTTAAATAATCAACTTAATTCCCTTATCAGTTAAAGTGCACTTGGTAAGTAATAATAAAAAACTAGGTTATCTCTGAGCTTCCTTCCTTTCTTTTTTACCTTCTTCACCTTCAACAAAGTTGGTCTAATAATAATGTCAAATCTGATATCTCAGCAATCTCCCCCCTCTATTCAAATCATGTTGGGCGTCACACGTCTAGGCAATTCATCCATGCTCAAATCAGGAAGGCTGGTGATATTGCCTATATGCAATCCTTTCATCAGAAATCAAATGTTTCCCTAGAAGGCACAGTAAGTATCTACTGATGTTTCCTTGTCCAGTACCAGAGCAAACGGCCACTCTTAGTTGACTTTCCAGCATTTATAACTGAAGTGGGTATAGGAAAAGCCACTGGGAATGTATGGTAGAGGTCTTGCACATTGTTCCTGTTCTCTTGTGAGCTTGAAGGCAGTGTTGCGATTTAATGGACCTGTCTGAGTTAGCTGTGACTTTGATATACTTCCAAAACCTCACCCTGGGGTTACAAAGGGACCAAGAATCCTGTATCTCTAAAGCATTGTCAGAGGGAACAGAAAACACAGCAGCCACACGCTAACTCTTAGGAGCTTATGCCTAGAAGTGAAACTCATACTTCTTTAGGTAAAACCAGACACATGACCCTTTGACTGCTGAACACGATGAAGGTGCATAGTTTTTCGTGAAGGGTGCTGGGGATATAAATGAACAGTCCTCTTGTCTACCTTAACAGGGCAGGTGAGGGTTAGATAGAGTGTTCTCCTTTCCTTTCAATCTACCTCCCACTGCTATTCTTTTTCCTAGTGGCTACTCGTCACCCTTGTTTAGTCGGGGAAGAGCTGTGGGCTCAACTGAGAATCCTGGGGTGTATTGGAGAAGCCAAGAAGCTGACTTCATCTCCACCTGGCCCACGAAAGAGACTGAGGGAAGGAGTCTGAGTCCACAGCCAGGACTGTCCTGGCTGGGTATGGCTTTGCAGGAGGTAGAAAGATGAATTTCACCAGCTGTGCCTAATGTTGTGTGAAGGAATTCTCCCTGGGTAAAATGCTGGTGGCCCAAACTCCTGAAAAGTCCTAACTGTTAGCCAGCACTGGCTTAGCATGTGCCAGTTGTGAAGATGGATGGACCAATGGCACGTATAAGGGATCGGGATCTGCAGTGACTAATGGAAGAGTGAGCTGGGGACAGGGACAATGAGCAGAACTCTCACTTGTCAGTGGGAATAAACATGAACAAATATGGGAAAAGCACATAAAGAGCCAGGTTCAGACTCAGCTTGACCTAAATATTTGGAATCTGGGGAGAGAGTACATCATATATTTTGGGTCCTCCTAAGGCATGCCAAGCCTCCTTGTTTTTCTCCTGCTTCCTCTCTGTGTTTATACATTCTGTGTTCAAGTTCTTCTTTAAAGCACTGTCCAAAAAAAGCTTTAACCTCAGTGGTTTTTAGGATATATGTAAATCTAGATTCTTAACTGTAGGCACCCAATATCAAGCCCTGGGCCTTGAGCAAGGAGGTGTGTAGAACACCTGCTTGTCCAGCTTGCATTGTGCCCTTCAAAATGATACGCCTAAGTCCTAATCCTGTGACCACCAACTTTTTTGGAAATAGGTTCTTTGAAGATGTTATCAGTTAGATTAATTTGAGATCATACCAAAGAGTATTGTCTAATGAAACCTCCGTGATCCCCCTATAAAAGCAGACCACAGACATGGAGAGGAAAGTGTCACCTCATGATAGAATACGGCTGCAGTTGGCAACCAACAAAGCCCTGGGGCTCCCAGAGGCTGGGGCAGACAAGAAGACATCTTCCCTGGAGCTGTCATAGAGAACATGGCAGTAACAACACTGCCCACATTTATCCTTCTAGCGTTCAGAACAGTGGGAGTAGACTTTTCTGTCATTTACAGCCAGCCATTTTGTGGTCTTTTTCCTAGGAAAGTAGTACACTTAGCTGAAGCCCATAGATTTTAGTTTTATTTTGGGCAGTGGAAGTTTTCACGTATTCTAAGACATTTATTTAAATTCTCTGATTATCATTTTTCTCATCTGTCAAATGGGGATGCTGGTCCTATTTTGGTGAGCAGTTTGGGGGGAATCTTAAGAGCCATCTGAAATTCTAACTCCTGGCATCTCCCTGTCAGAAAGAAAGGAGTGATGAAAACGGAACTTCATGTGGAAGCAATGCAATAAACCAGTGGCCCATGATGCAAACATCCGTGTCCATGGCCCCGAGTCCAGAAGAACTCAACAGTGTCTGGCAGCCACACCACCAACTGCTCTGAAAAGGAAACCATTAGAAGGTCCTCAGTAGAGAAGGAGAAGAACATGGAACGAATGTCAGAATCATAAAAGAGATGATGATTTTTGACTGGATTAAGATTGATGGTACTTCTCCCTCTTCCCCCAAGTAGATGGTTTGGGGCCACATTTCAAATCTGGAATTGGACTCACTCCTATGGTTCAATGTTCAGCCCGATAATAGATAGCACTATAGGGGAGACAATAACACTACGGAGGTATAATGACATTGGAATAATAATAAAGGTATACCCACCTTGCTCATTTAAGATAAAAAAGGCAGCATTTACCAAAGGGTATGTTCAAAAGGAAGAAAATGAACAAAGCAGGAATGGAAAGAGGAACCTCAGGAAAGAAATGGGATGGGTAATGAGACATTTGGTGGATTGCAATGAATGAGATGAAGCAAAAGGTATGTGAATGTGAAATTAATGGCGTGTTCTGTAAACTTTCACCAAGTTCACAATAACAAGATTTTGCGTACGTACGTATGTGTGTGTTTCTTGGAGATATTGATAATAATCCTGCTTATCTTAAAGGATATTTAGAGGAATCCAATGAAAACTGGATGTGTTTAGTGGGTACATTTGGGTTATAAAATGAGTGGTGATACATTGTAATTCATGAGTTACAAGAGTATGTAATTTTTATTGTTGTAGTTTTTATAGTTGGGAAAATGAAAATCGTGTCTACAAATATAGATGCTTATAAAATAACTATCTTATCTTGGTTCTGGTATCAGAAACTGTGCTTAACACTGCAGAATATTCTGTACAATCTCAAATTTGGACCATAAATCTCCATGTTTTTCACTTAGATTATTGCAATAACCTTTTATCCTGTTCTGCTCAGGATCAACTGTTCAAACCCATTCAGTGTACAGCAGCTGAATCTAAAAATATCTTGCTTCCAACAGGCATCCTCTGGTGACTTCCTGCTTTTCTGAAAGTTCAAATTTGTAGACCATCTTTGAAGACTGCACAACTTGGCATATGCCAGTCTTTCCAGCTTCGTCTTTCCACATATTTCTGCCCATTTCAATCATTTTTTCTTGCACCTCCCTGCATGTAAACCTGCAACTGTTGTTGCAGCTACTCAGAGATAACTGGATCCTTGAAAATCCAAAGGTCATGAGCTTCACAAATTTGGATCTTCTTCTATGTTTGTATCGAACATCCATGTTCTGGCAAGTTCTCACTGAAGTTGAACTGTCAAGTGTCACTGACATCTCAAATTGAGTCTCTTCACATCTTCTGGGAAGGCTTAACTGGCACTCTATTTTCTCTTCTTCCTTTGGAGCCCATACCGAACTTGATATATACTAATTTATATATTTGATAGTATTCATTTTTCAGTCAGATTCTTAGAGTTAGAGTTCCCAAAGTCTCTAAGTCTTATTTATTTTTCCTTTCCTGTCTTTCTTCTTTCATAAGTAGTTCATGAATACCTACTTAGGGACATGTACTGAATTCTAAAGATGGTTATATCCACACTTTTGATATGTGCTTAATCCAAACCAAGTAAGCAATATAAATGAAGAATTGAATCAGCCTGGGAATCAATGAATATCTCTAACTAAACAGGTCCAGTTTTCTATTTGATCAAAATCCATTAGGAAGTTCAGGAAAATTCAACACTGAATTTTTTGGGCCTTTTCTTTTTGACCTTACTATCACAGTTTTTTTTCTGACTTTATCCTCTGATAGAGATACCCTTTAGTGGAAATGAATTGTTACATTTCTCAAGATTGTGTTGCCCAATTGGTGAAACATTCAGCCTCTTGACTACTGGTTAACTCATTCTCCTGAGGAATGGAAAGCAAAGACATGGAATCTGAAGGGTCCAGGAAGCTCACTCATAAGACGTGTGTTGGACAATCCAGCTATACTTTGCAGTCTCCCTGTCCTCCTCTATAAACTGGAGATGGTAATAGCTAGTCTTGGGCAGTTTAGGTTAGTACACACGTATTGACAGAGATCTCACTTAAAAAAAGGGTCTAAATTTCTTAGTGTCGCTGTAACACACGTGCCACAAGTGAGTGGCATTACATAATAGAAATGTATTTTTCTCATGTTTCCAAGAGCTGAGAGTCCAAATAAGCAGCCAGCTGTGTAGATTGCTCTCCTGCCTGTAGTTTTAGGTGCTCTCAGATTCTTACTCTTTTTTCCCCTTTAAGATATTTTATTGTATTTTAGGTTCAGGTTTATTCAACAACGTATATTTCCATTCAACTGTTTTTATATAAAGGCATCTGGTTTGTGACCTTGGTTACATTTTCCTAATGGCATCATAAGGCTCATTATTTTTGCCCTGCTGTTTCCTTCTCATGTCTCTAGCTCCTCCCATCTGTGAAGTCACTCTTGGTTTCCTCATTTCTGGTTAGGGCTCCTCTTGGGCTTCCTCCTGTGGGTTTCTATCCTGTAGATTTCTCCCCCATGGGACCCTCTCACTCCCTAAAAGGGAGCACAAGATGACAATGGGTAGTATTGTTGATTTTATGAACCAATGTGTTGCTTGGACAAAAGATGACTTATGGGAGTGAATTTAGCCCAAAGGGTCAAAGGTAATTTAGGAGGATCGTCTCTGTGGCCCTGCAAGTCTATTGGTTCAGTAAGTCTGGCTTTTTTGTTCATCTTTTAGAATTTTAGTTTTTCTCTACATTTCTTTTGTACTATCTAGAATTCCCTCAAAAATATTTCTGCCTCTTTTTTTTCCTCAACATACACTGCCAGAGCAAAATTAAAGAAAGAAGAATTGTAACAGTGATCAGTGTATATTATATGCTGAGATGGCAACGAGTTGAGACCACTGATTAAAAAGCAGATTCTTCGCATAGCCTTAGAATTTTTTGACACATTACTAAGGCTGATAGTTTTCATGTCTAAAATTGAGATGTTGTCCTTTCTACAAAGGTGTTGTGATAAGGAAATGAGATAAAACAAGCAATGTCCTTTGAGGGACAATCACCTGGAGAGTGCTTGGTGTATTTTAGAAGTGCCAGCATTGTACTACACAGCATCCGTCTTTCAACTTGAACAGCTAAACTGCATTTAAATCCTAAGATTCTTTACCTCTAACAGCTGGTCCAGACTGGGGCAGTGACAAAATCCAGATGTCCTCATGGGCACGACCTATAAGTTAGATAGTTTGACAGAATATGGTAAGGACAAAAACCAGAGCAAGCAGCACTTTACTCTTAGGCCAAGTTCAGAGCCTCAATGTGTTTTCTGACACCTCTGATTCTTCCTGGGGGAGGGATTTTTATGCTGGGTGCTGGGATATGCTGGCATTTTGTTGCTCTCTCTCCCTCATGGCACTTATTGGAAAAGCTAAATCACTGGCAGCAGAGAAATAGTGGCGTCAGGCATTGTTGAGATTTTCCATGTATTCCAATTACACATCATTTCCAGTTATAAAAATGAGTGGAGGTGCTGGGTCCTGTTGCCTGACTAGTGAGAAAGCCCTTGTAACCAGAATGTTTTTCTCAACATGGTGCCATGGCTAGTGCCCAGCCATGCATCCTGGGCTAAGCCCCAGAATTTTTGTGGTCTTCATGCCTCCCACTGTGTGTGTGTGTGTATGTGGAGACAAAGAGAGAGAGAGAGAGAGAGAGAGAGAGAGAGAGAGAGAGAGAGAAAGATTGTACGTGGGGCAGCACAGGATCCTGACAAGACTTTGGATGTTGAGGTAGGAAACCATTGGACTCAGCATCTTGCTCTACAAGAGACCAGTGTATGACAATGAGTCAATTTCTTGATGTCTCTGATGCTCCGTATTCTCTCCCATTAACTGAGAACATTAGCTGGTCCAGTCTTACAGAAAGCATGAGCTCACTTCAGCCTTGTGCTTGGCATACACTAAGGGATCAACCACATGCCCCCCCCTATTTTATTTTTTAACTTTTCATTGGGACAGGGATGAAGGTTTGACAGAGAAATTGACAGAGTTCAATTTTCCATTCCACAATTCATGCACACTTTATTTAATCCCAGAGTAACGCCCACAAAGCCACACCAGTTATGTCTCTGTGACAAAGGTTCTCTTGCAGGGTTGACAGAGAATCTTTTCTTTGAGTTCTCATTTGGATTTCTACTCTTCTAGGCTGAACAAATAATTTCTGTTCATTAAAACCATTTACTTGGAGTATTTCTGTGCTAGCAGCCCTGGCAACTGAAACATCCTAGAGTAATTTCCAGAACCTCCTCTTCATAGACTTGCAGAGACCATCCACCTTGATGGTGGGATTGCCTAGGTCCTGGCTGGTCACTTTTGGGGGAGATGCTGCTCAGCCCTCTTTTGGGTAGAGGGATAACAAGTGCTGGGTCAGAGATAGGATACCTTGAACACGTTCTAGATCTTTCCCTCAGTCCTGTACAGAGTGTGTTTCTCCTGCAATCCTTCAGGCCCAGGGTGAACTTTCAGTACTGCCCTCATCTCATTACTTTTCACCTATGATTGCTTTCCCTCTGCAGCCAGGCAGCTTCTTGACTCCAGAAGGCCTTTATTACTTACTGGGGAACCATTCTCAGCTTATAGTATTTCTGGGCATATCCGAAGTCTAGACTTCAGTGAAGTCCAACCATTAGAGGGCAGAATGAAGTTTTAGGAGGTGTTTAGGAGGAGTTTTAGGAGTTTTATCTCTCCCTATGTCTCCCAGATTCTTCCTCCTCCTCTTCCACATGACTGACTTTTACTCTTCTTTCGGGCTCAGTATAAAAGTCATACTTTTGGGTGGCCTTTGTCCTCTTAGCTCAGACCTCTTAGCCTTCTTCCATCAGACTTCTCTTTCTTTCTGCATTCTCTGCCACTTTTAGCTTTATTGACTCCGCTGTTGTTAAGAGTCAGCCCAACCCAGAGCAATCTGCAGGGTCCTACAGCTTCCTCACAGATGCAGCTGCTGTGTCAATCCATCGCACCGAGGGCCTTCCCCTTCTTCACTGCCCCTCTGCTTTATCACATATGATGTTCTCTCCTGAGATTGGTCTCTCCTGACAATGTACCCAAAGTACATAAGATGGGGTCTTTACACCCTGGCTTCTAAGGAGGACTCTGCCTATACTTCTTCCAAGACAGATCAATTTGTCCTTTTAGCAGTTTATGGTACTTTCAATATTCTCCAAGACCATACTTAAAATGTACCCGTTTGTCTTTGGTCTTCCTTATACAATGTCCAACTCTCACATGCATGTGAAAGTAAATGACTTTAGTAAATGAATTTCCTGGCCACAAAACTTGAGAGAACTATGACAACATTTGATAAGGGACGATAGAAGATCGAAGCAAAATACCTGGGAAGTCAGAAGAAATCTCTGGACTGATAGTATTGAGTGACATCAGGAACAAGGCATAGGAGGAGGGGGGAGGTTAGAAAGAGGAAGTACCACAATGGAACACTTCACTCACTTACAAATTTGTCCAGAGCCAATTTTGGAAAGGACCATTCACACAGGATCTCATCAAAGCTTTCTCCCAGCAATCATCACCATATAACTGTACCTGTATGTGTGTACATGTGAATGGTACATATGTCTGTGTATGCTTTATTTTTCAGTTTACAAAGACTATACTACCAGGTGGCAAACAGCTCTGTGCATTAAACAAAACAAAAGCAAAACCATTTCTTTTGATATAAATGAGATTAGAGGGATAAGGTGTGGCCTACCCAAGTCATTTGGCATCACCAAATGTACCCAGAGCTTCTGACTCTCATGGAAAATGTTCTATTTCCATCTTACATCTCAACAATGGAAGGCCTCAAGACACCTCGAGATAAATATTTCCCCTCACCTATTGTTGTTTTTTTTTTTAAAGAATCAATGTGTTTTACCATCATAGATCTCACCATGCTGGTTTATAGTGCAAACGATAATCATGATATATGGCAGACTTTACCATAGAATGCAGTGATACAAAAAAGCACCTACTTCCAGAGAACATGTAATTAAAAGTTGGAAATCAAGACAAGGGATGAGAAAATAAGATATGCAAAAGTAATCACATGATTCATGTAGTTGGCTCTGAGCTTCCCATTAGACAAGGAAGAAAAAAGGAAATAAATTTAGACATTTGTTCTTTGGAAAAATCTCTCTTTGAGTCAGGGAAATCTTTCACAAATATTTAAATCTCAGACAGACGTTCTTAAAGGGCTTTACCTTTTATTAGATAAACATTTACTAACTAGCTACAATGAGCCAAACACTATGTCAGCGATGTGGCTGACTTGGTTTACATTTTAAACGCATGTTCTGGCCATTCCAGACAGCATACGAGGAAGCGAGCTGGGCCAAGCGTCTGTCCATGCTTGAGTACCAAGAAGCAGTTGGAGAGACCCGGCAGCTGGAGGTGATGGCCACCTCCTCTGGCATAGGGGCAGTGAATGCAGCGGGCGGCGGATGGACTCAACAGACAACGGTGTGAAGAGAGCAACTTGGACAAGCCTGATGTAAGCTGACCATTAGTGGAAGATCATAGCCCCGAGAAAGACCGTGGGCAGCATCCTCCGAATCTCCAAATCACAGAGCTGAAGACCTATGGAAGGGAGTTGTGGCAGGAATGCAAGCTTCTTTCAAAGGATTCGCAATGCTCTTCCTGCTTCCTAACTTGCTGAGCAGAAGGAGCCATGAAGAGAGACTCTCCACCCTCCCCATGCAAATGTGTGCGGAACATAGTCACTACAACTCACATCTGGGAGTTTTTAGCAAGTAATTGAAAACAAGCTATTTTCAGTTCTTTCGTACGCTCCTTTTGTCCTAGGCAGGAGGTATGGTCCCACAGCTGTGGCCGTGAGAAGCGGGCTTGACAGCTGCTGGCAGAGCAAAGCACCAGCATTTCCCGCAGGTTTTTTCAGGGAGTGAGTGGGTCTCCCTCTGAGGCAGATGCTGTTGCTCCATGATGACTAACTTCTGAGGGGATCTGCTCGTCATGGATTCAGAGAAAGGAAGTAGCCTGGCCCCAGGCCCAGTACTGGTGACTTAGTGGCATCCTGCCCACTTTCCTGCAGTTGCCCCAGTGGGCACATCTGTGCCTGGAATTTGGTGGCTTGTGTCGAAAGACAATGAACGCTTGTTGCCTGGATCCGAAAGGATGACTTCATAGTTCTTTTAAGGAAGAGGGGGTGGGGGATTCATGGAGTTAACAAGATGAATTACAAAGATTGAGTTTTGCCTGGCTAAAATCTGGTAAGCTTCCTATCTGGGAAACTGTAAAGCCCAAAGCATTAGCTACATTGGCAATAAGGACCTATGTTTTCTTCCATGTAGCTAACGTAAAGAGGAATTATGAATACCCAAGTCGTTGGATGAAGTGGGTAGGCTAATTTTCCTTTCCCGTGGTGAAAGCATGATGGAGAGCAGAGGCTTTCTGAATTTTGGTCCCATGGCCCATGGTAAGAAGCACATTTTATAGTCTGACCCAGGGCACATATGTACCGAAACTCGGTTTCACATAACATACTTCAGTGTTCAATATACTCTGGGATTTTCTTTGTAGTCAACTTTTTAACTTTAAAAATTTTAAAAGACCCCTGTGACACACTACACTGGTTTCAAAGCACCCTAGTATGTTGAAACTGCTGCTGGAAAACACAGATTTAGAGGAAAGAGCAAAGGTTTTGCAGGTCCAAGTTTAAGACATGGTTCCCTTACATAAGTACTGTGAGACATTCCTTAAACCTTGTTATGTCAGTAAGCATGGGCTAAGCTATGGTTCACTAACAAGCCAACCCAGTGGCTGGAAGCAACAAGTGTTTATTTCACACCCAAACTATACCAGGGGGCTTTGACTAAGATATGCAACTACAACTGCTGTGAGAAAAGGTTGACTTACAGGCTTGATCTTTGAGTTCTGTATGCACCTGAGCAACTCCTAATAGGGTTGCCTTCATAGGACACGTGCAGTTACAAGACCCGGCAATGTGAAGGGCCATGTCCTGGGTTTGTTTCTAAGTAGATACTGTTTTGAAAATTTTTACTTTTCCCCAATGTCCCCTTTCAACTAGTGGCCCCCTATTTTTATTTTTCAACGAGGTCCCACAAATGATGTCACCAACTTTGAATACAAGCTCTGTGAGTTTCTGTTTCCTCATCTGTGAAATAGTGCATTAACATAGGGGAGAATTTATTAAGAGAATGAAATGAAGGAAAGGAGAGTGTTTGCATGTGTAAAGCATAGCAGAGAAAAATTATTGCCCTCTCTGTGGCTATATTTACAAAAAGTTTCAACTTAGTCATACTAGTCACACCTAAACTGTATTTTGTCTTATGTGTTTCTCTTCTCTACTTTTACCCCAGCCCATCCAGAACATCTCTCCATTCTTAGTTTGGCTAATTTTTCAGGACCCACATCTAATGTTCTTTCTAGATCATCTTCTAGGATTGTCCAAGCCCATCTCAAAACTCTTACAGCAAATCGTTGATACTTTCTCTTCATTTTGTTCTCTTCTTTCTGAGACCAAAATCAGTCCATACTTCCTCACTTTTCGTCTCCAACATCATAACAGCCTCCAAGTTATCAGCCTTATCTTAGGTTGGTTCTTCTTCTTATCCTTCACAACATTGGTGCCATCTTCTTATCATCCATAAGTGTCCTTTTTTATCATGAGATTTCCTTGTTCAGAAACCTACAGTGGTTCCTTCCACTTAAGGGGAAGAGACTTTACTTTTGCATTTAGGATCTGATGCCCCTTAATTTTCCTCTGCTCTCTCCATGAACTCTGACTCTGTCCTTGAACATAGTCTCTGGAACAGAGATGATACTCCTGGCTTAAATATGCATTGTCTTCCTTCTGTAGAAATGACTCAAATCCTCACCTACAAGAAACCAATATATGATTCACTGCTCCACTGAAGCCTAGTCACTTCCCAAGGCCTCTTGCATAGGCCCAGGATAGGAAGACTCCCTCCTTCGTCTGACTTTGTACTTTGTATAGTACTTCTTGGAATTTCACATTTATGTGATGGACAATTCACCCATGTCTCGGTTGTTCTCAGTCTGTGTTTCAAAGTCTAGGAATAGTAACCCAGTAGGCTTGATGTGTTTCCAACCCTAGTGGGGTCCTCTGGAGGAAAGGGCGCCTGCAGGGATGACCTGGGCTTTTATCATCCTGGATCCTCCCTTCTCTGGCCCTCTGGCACATTGCACATTCCTCCAACATAGCATTCTCTGCTTTCCACTCAAGTTATTTCTTAACATGACAGAATCCCCACAAGGCATTCATTACTAAAGCTTGAATTATTCTAATAAGGTCTGGTGCTCTGTTGATGCGCAATGAGTAGATGATTGATGGATGGAAAGATAAATCAGACAGAAAGCAAAGGCTGTCCACATGCATCTCGATATGTGGGATAAGTTCAATTGGGTTAACTATGAGTCCCCCAAACCTTACTGGCTCTAAACAATGAATAAGAGGGTTTAAGAGCATTATGGAAAATTACATTATCTATTAATTCCATATTTCCACGAACTTTTTGAAGGCCACCATATTTCTTATTCCATTTCCTGGCCATATTTGTTATGAACCTACAGTTGAAGGAGAAACCCTAGTAAAGACATACTATTCTAATGGCAGAGAAAAGGAAAGGAAAGAAAAACAATGAGCCTCAAAACATCTGTAAAGAAATGACTTAGAAAAAAATTTTTTAATCACATCTTGTTCCATGGCCATAAGAGGCCTGGACCCAGGTGAGAGAGGTTACATGGGTAATTGGACAGGAGCCCATTTTGTTACAGTGGGTAATACTCCATTTGGAGGGAACTACTTGTGTCATGCTCTGGTTCTCTGTGTTGATACTGGCCAAAGGAGATGGAAAGATTCCTCTACTTTGTTGGATTTAGATCCAGAGCATTCAAAGATTGGTATCTACCTATTTTGGTATCTACCTACCTTTCCTATTGAGTATAGATAGGGGACTTTCTTTCCACCCAAGATTGCTTGCAACTGGGCAGGTGAGACCTTCTCACCATGTAACTCAACATTGCTATGAAGCCCTGGAGGTATATTGGCTAAGGGTTAGACTGCAACCTCATGGTTGGAAGTTCAAAACCACCAACAATGCCAAGGAAGAAAGATTGGGGTTTATAATAATCCCATGAACAATTGCAGACCTTGAGTCCTACAGGGGGCCCCTATGAGTCAGCATTGACTGGGTGGCAGTGAGTGAATGAGTCTTTCAGGTATTCCTAGAAAGAAACCACATTCTTTGCAACAGCTTTGTAAGTAATTAATGCTTGAGTCCCCCCCTGTCTTGGTTCTGGTCTTACTTTTCAGTGGATATAGATTCTGGGTGAGGAAAAAGGGTATCCCTGTTACGGATGTGATTCTTCTCACTGGCAGGAAGAGAGACATCAGTGCTGCTGCTGGCAGCCTTGTTTCACCCAGGGGATAGACCTGGTTCTTTCATGATCAGAAATCAGAAAATGATAGGAAATAGACATGGAAGTGCACCTGTAACAAGCACTCTTCAGAGTAGACCTGCTTGGAATAAATCTCCAAAGTGGACTATTCACACTCAGCATACCAGTACACATGGCACCCAGAGGCTCCTTCCTGAGGAAACATGTTCCAAAACAGAGCACATCGAGTCCTACGTAATAGGGCGTTTTGCAGAGGCCAGAGCTGGGATTCATATGTTACTGGCAGGAGAGATTAGCAAACTCCCCCCAACCAAGCAGCTATTTGCATAAATTGTTACATATGGATGGGCCATCAGTTTCTAACTGGAAGCAGAGAAGACATTCTGCTGTACTCGTGATTTTGTAGAAAAAGATAAGGCAAAAGTGAGAAAGGAGCTCATAATCGTGATTTATTTCTATCCCATGGGGCCCAATGAGCAGGGGGTGGATGAGGAATGAAGGGCCTATGTTTTTAGGTACAACTTGAAGATTCCAGGAAAAAGTAGTGCTACTTTGGGCATAGGGATCAATGTTGACAAGTTTCTAAAATTTTTTTTTACTTCTTACTAGTTTCAAAGGGCTGTGACAGTTTTAGGTCGGACTTGTGAAGCAAGATGGTGATAGGAGAAGGCTAGTTAGCAAAACACATTTCCCACCTAGAGGGTGTGCATTTGTTGATCTTGCCCTGAAACCATGTTCTAGTAGCGGGCTTCCAAAGAATGGTTAGATGAACTTGTTAGATGGTTGTGGTGGGGTGGAATTTCTTGTGTGTTGGAGCCCTGGTTACATAATGGTTATATGTTGGGTTGCTAGCTACAAGGTCAGCAGTTTGAAACCTCCAGCCCCTCTGTGGGAGAAAGATGAGAGTTTTTATTTCTATAAAGATCTATATATCTTTATAGTGGATCAGAAATCCACAGCAGCAGTTCTACCAGGTCCTATAGGGTTGATATGAGTGGGAATTGACTTGGTGACAGTGAATTTGGTTTTGAATCTATGTCTTTGTGGCCCCAACCAAATAATTGGGTGGGAACCACACAAACGGGTATGTAAAAGATGAATAGAAGCGATTGATCTCTTTTGCGATTCTGCTGATTATGAGGGGGCCATCTCAGAAGGACGAAGAGGAATTCCATGATGGTCAAGTAAAAGAAGACCCACCAGTGGAGTGTGTGTGAGGAGGAGCAGAGGAAATAGGGATAGCAGTACCTAGGCTGAGACTATGAGATGGAGCACAGGAACCATAGCGAGACCATAAGACAAGGAAAGGAAAAAGCACCAAGACCCTGATGCTCAGTGCTGCACTGCCCAGCCTATGGGACAAAGCAGAGGCCCAGAAGCCACAGGGCTGAGAGGGTGAGGACCGGAGAGTGACATACCTGCCCACATGGAAAAGGTGTTACACCAAATCCTTAACATATTTTACCATCTAACTTTCTTAATAACCTCCCACATCTTGAGTATCATCTATGCGTTCTGTGTGGCAATTTCAATGAATTAATGGGCTCAGCAGAGATATGTTACACCTATCTGTCCTGTGGCACAGGTTTTAGAAAGGGGAATCTCACTTTTGGGATGAAAATGCTGCTTGCAACATCCCTTTCCAAATGCTCTTTATTGAATTTGACTCAAATGAAAGCCCATTTTTACTAAGTACTTATGTGTGTGTATTCTATGCTAGAAACTTTTGATATTTTATTTCAATCAATCCCTATTGCAACTCTGCAAGTTATGTATTTTTTATCTCCAGTTTTAAATCTCAGTCACACACCTTAAAGGACTTATTCAGCTTGTCAGAAATGAAGATGGGATTCTAGTGTATGTTGGTCCCACCTAAAAATTCACTTTTTCTTCAGAATTTCAAATATTTCATATCCAGAACTATTACTTTCTCATGAATATATATATATATATATATATATATATATATATATAGACATTTCATGTTCAGGTTGCCTTGGTTACTACAGAGGAACACTTGAGGACTATCGTTCCAAACAGCCACTCTCCATGTCTCTGGGACAGGGGAGATCCTCAATTACTTCCCTCTGTCCTCTGGGACTCTACCCAGGATACCCTGGCTTTGTGGTCCAGACACACCCGAATGTCCTAATGAGTCATAGACTCTGCCTGGAGTTAAAATGTGATGAGGAGGAGGGCTTTTGATGCATCAGTCTATTAAATGGTTTCCATTACAGTGGTTCTGCCTACAGCAGCAATTCTGTTCTTTGATCCTTCTCCCCATGACCACAGAACCAAAGGCATCTGCCTGAGTTGGCAGAGCAGTGAGCAGGCACTGGAGAAAACCCCAGGCTGGAGGCCCCAGGCCCCTGGGTATCTCTGTCAGCAAAGCCTTTGTGACCTTGGCCACATTCTCTTGGGTCTTTATCTGGGCTGCAATCTTGGGGCTTCTCTGCTCTTACAATTTTGTGTATCACTCTCAATGACCCAGACATTATCCAGAAAACTTTGGAAGAGTGTGGAGGTAATTTTGCTATTTGTTTCACTTTCTCTCAATAGGACGACTGGAAGAGTGATTAAAAGTGATTAAAAGAGTGATTAAAAGTGATCTTGTGATAGAGTTCTAATTCTGCCTACAGACGGTAACTGCCTTATTTTCTCTGTCCCTCTTCCCTCATCAAACACAATGGGTGACAATGATAATGCCTTCTGTCTAGTGTGGTTGCAAGGACTGTCCAGCATTTAGAAGACACTGGAAATGGCTGAGCCTTATACAAGTGCCTTACAAAAAGTGTCTTACTGATCTGTCCTACACAAATGTTGACCTCTGGAATCTCCAGGAGAGAAAGCAGTAGAATCAGTAGAACCATTTGACTTTTATATTGGGCTTTGCTACTCAACAACTATGTCAGCATGCTCCCTACCCCCCCCCCCAAAAAAAAAACCCCACAAAAAACTACTGCCATCTGGTTGACTCTGGTTCATAGTGACCCTATATAGAGTTTCTAGTAAATCTTTATAAGAGTAGTGTATTAATCCAGGTAAACTAGAGAAACAAATTCATAAACATGCATATGGATATAAGGGAAAGTTTTATGTACAAGAGAAATGGACCATTGAGAAAGCATCACATCCCAGTCCAGTCCAAGGTCATAAGTCTGAAATTAGCCCATATGTCCGACACCAGTCTATAACGTCTCCTTCCTGTTCATGAAGCATGTGCAATGGCACCAGGACAATCACAGGCCAGTGGGTACAGATTCTTGTGTATCCAGCAGCAGTAGAAGCATCCTGGTGCTGGCAGGAGTCTCCCCACGGCTCCTTGTTTCCAGGGCTCAGGGTCCATTGGTAGTATCCATTACCTGTAGAAGCATTGTAGCGCTGGCAGTGGTCTTTCTGTGGCTTTTCTGGCTTAAGAGGTCTGATTCCATCAGTGTAAGTCTATCTGGCTTCTCCTCAAGCTCCTCCAATTCCTAGGACTCAGGTTCTATGCTATCATCATGTCTTTTCAGTCAACCATCTCCAGAGACTAAGTCTAGTCTCTCACCTCCAATTGAGAAATACCATGAGACTTCCCAGAATTCTCAGGAGAAAGCCTTGCCCACACAGAGGTTTCATTGGCTATCTCCAGATTGACAGGCTAGACTCCATCCCTACACTCCCAGTGCTGAAATTGACACAGATTAGTAACTGCCCCAAGCAGATGGCCTCATGTTTCACCCTTTGATTGGCTGGTAGGTTTAAATGACCAGAATTGGGGTTAGTGGTCCAACAACCAATAGTACCATAACTCTCAGATGTTCATATTTTTTGCATCTGTAAAATGAGTCTAGTGAAAAAAAATTATCATCTTCAAAGTACAATTATAAGGATTATTATGATAATGTAGTCAAGTGGCAGCATATGAAAAATGCGTGATACTTTGGATGATGTACACTTCTTACATGATAGATTTCTTTAACATTTGTACTTAATTTCATTTTCTCAGATGTCACGGAGAATAACTGTATTTTAGATCAAACTTCACTATTGAGCTTTCTTCACATTTGTAACAAAAATGGCTAAAACTGGACCCTGATATAGAGGAAGGAACAGAGTTTTTTCACTTCTTCCCCCTTCCTTTCTCCAACCTTAATCACATAACTTCCATGTCTGAAAATAATGAACACAAAAAAAGATTTCAGTGGGCCACCCAAATGCAATTGAATTTTTTTAAAAATTAAAAATCAAAGGACAACGTTAGAAAGTTGTTATAAACCTGAAAGAATCCATGAATGACTTAGACATAAGATATTAAAAGATAACACCCAAAATTTTTGCCACTGAATCTACTTTAAAAACATTTATCAACCATTTCTCTGTAGAATATTGGGCAAGGGTGGCAGTGGTGAGTAATGTGCTCAGGTATTTGCTCTGGATGGAAACCTGAGAGTTGACTTGGACAAGGTGGATTAGGTCAATGATTTTTTCTTCCACATGCTACCAAACATTCAGAGAGCTTAAGGCAGTTGGAATATATCATAAAGATGATTCTCAGGATCGGACAAGATAGATAGAATCTACTTTGCACTGAGCCCTGTCTGCCTGAGGAAGTTGTTGTTATGTGCCATCCGGTTCGTTGTGACTCATTGACACCCCATGCACAACAGAAAGAAACAGTGCCCTCTTCTGAATCATCCTCACAATGGTTGTTGTCTTTGAGCCCATTGTTGCAGCCACTATGTCAATAGTCTTCCTTGTTTTCTCTGCCCCTGTCCTTTACCAAGCATGCTATCTTTCTCCAAAGCCTGCTTTCTCCTGATAATATGTCCAAGGAGAGTGAAGCAGAGTCTTTTCATCCTTAATTCTAAGGAGTATTCTGGCCGTACGTCTTCTAAGACAGATTTGTTTGTTCTTCTGGCAGTCCATGGTTCTTTCACTATTGCTCAACAGCACTGTAATTCAAACGCATTGTTGCTTCTTCAGGTTACCTTCTTCAATGTCCTACTTTCACATGTAAGTGAGGTGACTGAAAATGCCATGGGTTGGGTCAAGCCCACCTGATTTTCTCAGAATAATAGCCCTGCTTTTCAAAACTTTAAAGAGATCTTCTTCAACAGATTTGCCCAATTCAGGAGACCATTTGTTGCTTGACTTCTGATTTCCTAAGTATTGCTTTTGGATCCAAGAGATAAAATCCTTGACAATTTTAATCTTTTCTTCATTTCCTAATTTTAAACTATTATCCTTCTAGTTTCAGACTATTTTACATTGTACATTGTAATTATGAATGGGGTTTGTAGCTGTCTCTTCCCATTTTTGATCACATCAGCAAATGATGGTCTTGAAAACTTTCCTCCATCCTTTAGTGTCAACTCTACGTGGTGGAGACAGATCTTTCTGGGTTATAGTGTGAATGTCTTCAAACATGACAGGTTCATTTGATGGCACAATTTCACACAGTATTCCACTGATATTCATACATTTTTTTAGTGGCCAACATATTCAGATTCATCCTGCTACATTCCTCTTCCGAGATGTATGAATATGAAATCTCATTGAAAACAGTGTACCCTGGGTTGCTGTACTGGTATTAAAACACCTTTGACCCACTTTTAGGCAACAGAAACAGGGAAGCTGCCACCAGAGGACAAACTGACAGAGGAGAGGTGAATAATATAGTAGTTAGGCTATTATGCTATCAGTCAGAGAAGGTTTAATGGTCAATCTTGGTTATCTTTCTTTTTCTTTTTATTTAATCCCCAAACTTCCTTATTTCATTGTCTTTCTATATGGTGAGCATAGTTCTAGCTGGTCAATTGTCGAATGCATAAGATGTAGAGAATATTTTGATAGAAGAAACAAAATTTCTTTACTCATGATCCTTCTCTTCCTTTATTCAGGCTTTATTTATCCATGTTTTCTTTTCAAATGACTTAGTAATATGTGTTTGCTATTTTCCATAATATTTTGTTGGAATTAAATTTACATATCAAAATTCAGTTGTGTGATTAATATAAATATATCTAGATATACCATGCTTTTCAAGTCATATGTACGTGCTTAGGTTCATAACAAGAAGTATGCAATACAAAATTTAAAGAAGGTGGGGAACACCAATGACAAATCCAAATGCAATGGAAGCTGTTTCTTTGAATTCACTCTTTATTGAGCATGAAAGTCCACCAGTCTCTTTCTACTCTTCCTGTGCATTGTCCGTATGCATCGTCTCTGTGTCTGACTGGATCTGGCACTTCAGTTCATGCCCTGTGTCACATTCTCTGCAGATATGTCATCACTGGCGACTGTTTCGAGAAGGCGGAAGCGATCTGCTGCCCTAAAGATTACCAACCTTGGGACATTATGGAGGGTTTCTGTATGGCAGAATCTACTCCAAGGCAGCGGGTTTGGGCTTCTTGGTTTTACACTCTCCTGGGTGTCTGCTGTTTGCCCTTCCAAACAGCAGCCGCAGTGCTTCCCTATTCAAATTTTTGTTGTTTTTAAACCGCTATCCTCAGGAGACGAAGTGACATCTCATGATGGTTTTGATCTGCACCTCCTTAAACAACAACAACGACAAATCTCACCGCCCTGAGTCCATTCTGACTTATGACTGCTTTGTAGCGTGGGGTAGAACCGCCCCTGTGAATTTGCAAGCCTGTAGCTATTCACGGGAGTAGGGAGCCTCCTCTCTCTCCCAACAGTGTAGGCTGGTCGCTTCTAAGAGCTGATCTTGCAATCGGCAGTCCGAGGCGCAAGCCTGGACCAGGCTCCCAGGGCTCCTATGTGTACCTCAGTGATTTGTATTTGCTGGTTATACTTCACGACCCATTGATACGTTTACTGCCATTCAAGTAGCTTTAGGGGGAGGAAATCTTTTGTCAATTTTTAATTTGCGCTGTTTCATTTCATGGGTTACGCGTAACTGCTTGCTGTCTATTTTGCATACTGCGCTCTGACTGGAGCAGCCCTGGTGGTGCAGTGGCTGTGCACTTGGCCTGCGATCCTGACAGTCAGTAGTTTGGAGCCACCAGCCGCTCTGCAAGTGAGAAAGGCGGGGATGTAGGAGATCCGGACTCAGAATCCACTCGATGGCAGCGAATTTGGTTCGGGTTGGTGTTATCACTTTTATGATTTATAATAGTTTCTTCAATTGTCTAGGAAGCTTTTCTATGCAAAATTAAAAAAAAATTGATGAAGTTTTATTTATTGACATTTTAACCATTTTAAGTGTACAATTCAGTGACTTTAATTACATTTATAATGCTATGCAACCATCACTGCCATCTGTTTCTAAATGATTATATCACTGCAAGAAGGAAACACAAACACACTAAGCAATAATCTCCCTTTTCTCATTCTGCTCAATTTCTGATGACCTTTAATCAACTGTTTCTATGAATTAGTCTAGTAAAGCTACATCATGTAAATTGAATCATACAATGTTTCTCTATTTCTGTCTGACTTATTTTAGACAGCATAATGTTTTCAAGAGTTATCCTTGTTATAGTAAATATCAGAATTTTGTTCATTTTTATGGCTGACTATATTCTATCATATGCATCTCCCACTCCCACTCCCATTCATGTATTGATGGACACTTTAAGACTTATTTCTATCCAAATAGAATATCAAAATTTTTAATGTTTGTAAAGAGTATACGTTTCCACAAAAAGTGTAATCCGATAGCTTTCTTTTAATAGGTATCTTTAATCAATTTACATTTATTATGATTATTGATTTATTGGGGCATTTATAATTTTGTTTGCATGTGTGTAAGTGTGCTTTATACCATATTATATATCTTGGTAAATTGATACTTTTTTGACATTCCATTTTGTCTTTTTCTTACTTAAAGTCATACATTTTTGCTTCTATTTCTTTGAGGAATTAAAAAACTATGCTTTGCTTGAACATGTATTTGATTTATTCATTAATAAAGTTAAGGTTATTTACTATTTCTATCTTCTTCTTGAAGATGATTTGTACCTTATAGCCAATTATACCCATAAGGTACTCTAGTTTGGAGTCAAGTGTGACATGATTTTTATTTCTCAGACATTGGCCACCCTCCGTGTATCACTCATCCCCATAATTGTTTTTAATGTCCACATTAATCAAATGTAGAAAATGGCATTTTTCTTTTCGGTCATTTGAATTTATCTATTGATTTTATCATTTTTATGTGTTCACTTATATCCTGCATTCCAAACATTACTTTTACATTCCCTTGTTTTTAGAAGTCATAAACTCTTCTTCAGTCTGAAAGATGCTTTGTTTTAACTTCTGGTTAGAGAAATTCTCCCCCCCTCTCACTCCAGCAGTCTGAGTCTCTTATTGCATGATCTCTGAGTATTTGTTTTTGCTGACAAGGAGTCAGTGTCAGCCAAACTAACCTGAAGAGTTAGAATCTCAGAAACTCCCAGGGGCGATTCTACCTTGCCCTAGAGTGTCACTCTGACTTGGCATTGACTCTATGACAGTGAGCTTGAAGGCAATTCCTCTTAGGTGCTGGACAATTCAACCCTTGGTAGAAACTGCTGCTAAGTTTGAGTTCATTGTTATGGTCACTGTTCCCATCCCAGTCACTGAGGGCCTCCCTCTTGTGAGATGATCTAATTACTTAACGTGTCATGCTTTTCTGGGAACTGCTCCCTCCTGATAACAAGTGCAAAGCACATGAAATGATGGCTCATCATTCTGCATCTAAGGACCATTCTAGTTTAGCTTTACAAAACAGATCTTTTTTTTTTCATTCTTGTAGAAGTCTATGGTACTTTGATGATTCTTCACCAACATCATCATCCAAAGTCATCAGTTCTTTGGTCTTCCTGATTAGTTTTCCAGCTTTTACATGACTATGAAACAAATGGAAATTCCATGGTAGAGATCAGGAACACCTTAGTCCTCAAATTGGTATCTGATTTCTTTAATACTTTAAAAACAATTTTTTTTGTTTTGGCAGCAGATGTTTCAAAGGCAGTATACTGTTTGATTGATTGACTGCTGTTTCCACGAGCACTGACTGCAGGTACAGGTAAAATGAAATCCTTGACAACTTCAATCTTTTCTCCACTTACCAAGACATTGCACTTTTGTCTAGATTTTAGGGCTTCTGTTTTCTTTATGTTCAGGTATAATACATAAGGAAGGCTATATTATTTGACCTTCATCAGTGAATGTTTCTTCTATGCTTTTAGCATGCATGGTTATGTCTATCTGTGTATCTCAGGTTGCTAATGAGTATCCCGCCAATCTTAATGCTGTGTTCCTCTTCACATATTCCAGTTTGGATTATTTGCTCAGCACACAGATTCAAAAAGTAAGAGGAAAGGGTACAGGTATGGCACACAGCTTTCCTAATTTAAAATCACACATTCCCTTTGTGTCCCTGAATTATTTTAATTCACTTAGTTTCAAACATTTATATTTGCTTTTAATATTCTTGCTTGCTAAGTATATTTAAATGTAGATTTGCTTTTCTTTATCCTGATGTTCAGTTTCAGTCTGAATATAAAATCTTACTTTTAGTCCTAAAAATGTCTGGAATTTCTCTTCAAAATTGTTTCTTTATCTTGTACTGATCAACTTCTTCTGTCATCATTAGACTGAAATTTTCCAACAGCTTTCATATCTTTTTACTGAGTTTGCACGTATTTCATCTCTTTGTGTCTCTGTAATGGGATTTGGGTAAATTCCTCAATGTCATCATTTTTCATCTAGTCCACACACAGATTTTTTTCCTTTGAAACACTTTGAAAATTTTATGTGTCTACAAACCAATGAGTTCTTACAGAGTTGTAGCTAACTGGAAGCCCTGACAAGTTTCCACTGCCTGCCACAGTGGAAATTTGAGCACAGCAGTCAATCATCTATTACTTTTATTTTATACTTTGCTATCTTTTATCCAAGTATGTGTAGTGTTGATAACAGTTTGTTGAGTTTAATAGCAATTTAAAATCCCTTCAGAAAGACTATACTATGATTCTTCATTGAAATGGAAAGCTACTGTGTAAGCAGAAAAGTAAGGACAGAAAATTCTGGAGATCATACTGGTGCATTCTATGAGAAATGCAATCATACCAATGTCCGTAGCAGCATATGGGAGCATCATATTTTAAACTATTGATGTCATTGACTATGGATTGAGAATTTAAATCAGACAATTAGGATTTTTAATTTGTTAAGAATACTTTAACTACTTTGATTTCCTATTCTTATAGATGCACAAATGTTATATGATAACTGATGATTACCTAGTCTAAATGAATACCTTCGCTAAGCATAGAAGACTAGTAAGAAAACATTGTGTTATAGCTTAAATGTCAATGGAAACAACAAAGGTGAAGTCAGAGAAGAAGGAAGGAGTTGTGTGTGTGTGTGTGCGTATGTGCATAGATGAATAGATTTATTTCAAAAGATTAGTTTTACCCAGTTATGGGGATTTTACTAAACAAGCATGAAGTCTACAGAAAGGGAAAACACAAAATAGGCTGAAACTCATTTATCTGTAAAATCAAGCAATACTCTTCCAGAGGTTTTATCTGATTAGATCATGCCCATCTAGGATAATCTCTAATTTTTTTTGAAGACTTTAATTACATTTGACATATCTCTTCAAAGTAGCACCAAGATCAGTGTTGGGTGGAGCTACCTGCTATTCAGTTTCTAATAAGTTTGAAGTGATTCTGGGGGAAATTTTCAAGTTCATGCAATTTGCACTGCTCTAATAAGTCTTCAGATGAAAGGACACTGTGTGATAAATAACTCAACCTAAATATTTAGGACATCACAAACTACTTTAAACAAAGCCAATATGGACTTCCTAGATCTGACACTAGCTAACAGTACATAGAAATATTCTGATTCCTTTATGGGTGAACAGAATGAAGATTGGGATATAGCATACATCCTGTACCACAAAAACTGGAGTTGATAGTGGAAAATTAGTATCATTTTTGGAATCAGCAAGTCAAATGCACCCAGAAATAAGTCTAACATTTGAGGCACCAAAATGTGTGTTGGTTAGAATAGTACATTGGGTGACATGAGAGACAAGTTTTGATTTTTAAGCTTTATTTTTTCTCCTCCTGAGTTTCAAAACTATTTTAATTATATTTTTCATTTATACATAATCGCTGTTGTTTTCTTTCCTTTGTTCACTATTCTTGTTACATTTTCACTTCTATTTGCCCGTTCATGTTTTTGTTCTATTTTCTTTTGAGAATCACAAATGTAAATACTGAAGTTTTTAGCTATTAGAAAGTTTTCTTATTTTTATAGCTGATTTGTCCCTTGACACTTTTTATATTTACCTTGTCTATTTTTTAAAATAAAATTATTGGGTACTCTTACATCTCTTATCACAATGCTTACATTCCTCTAAAGTGTCAAGCCATCATTTTCAAAACGTTCTTTTCCCACTCAATTCCCTGATTTCAGCTCCCCATTTTTTACCCCTCACTTCGCCTCCCTCCCTCATGAACCCTTGATATGTTATAGATCATTTTTTCCTTATCTTACATTGGCTTTTGTCACCTCACCCACTTTTCCATTATTCATCTCCCTGGGAAAGAGTTCTAAATTGATCCTTATGATTAATCCCCCCTTTTTCCTGGAATCCGCCTCCAATCCTCCTGGTACCTCTTCTCTTCTTATTGCCCCTGAGGGGTTTATTTATCCTGACTTTCCTGTGTTGATGGCTCTTATCTGTAGCAGTATGCATGCTCTGCTCTAGTTTAATTTGTAAGGTAGAATTGAGGTAATGATAATGGGGGGAAGGAAGCACCAAAGAGCTAGAGGAAAGTTGTGTGTTTCATTGGTCTGCACTGCACCCTGACTGGCTCATTTCTTCCCTATGACTCCTCTGCGAGGGGATGTCCAATTGCCTACAAATGGGCATTGGATCTTTGCTCTATGCATGCCCCCCTGCCCCAACTCACATTGGGTATGATTTTTTTCTGGGGCTGAGATACTCAATACCTGATCCCATCAACACCTCATGATCACACAGACTGATGTGCTTCTTCCATATAGACTTTGTTGCTTTTGACCTAGATGACCACTTGATCATCTTCAAGCCTTTAAGACCCCAGACACTATATCTTTTGATAGCTGGGCACCATTCATTTTCTTCACCAGATTTACTTATATACCCAGTTTTTCTTCAGCATTTGTGTTGGGAAGGTGAGCATCACAGAATGCCAAATTGTTAGAACAAAGTGTTCTTGTGTTAAGGGAGTAATTGAGTTGAGTTTCAATGTCCATCTGTAACGTTAATTCTTGACATATATATATATATGTCTCATTCTATACATGTATATACACACACATATACATATGCGCATGCACACAAATATACACACATACATACCTATATCTAGGCCTTTATAAATGTCCTTTGCCTCCTGGTTCTTTCCTCTATTTCCTTTTTACTTCTCTCTTGTTGTCCCACCATCATGTTTAGCCTTCATTCAGGTTTAGTAATTCCTCGCTCACTGCTACATTGCCTTTAATTGAGTCCTGCTGGGCAACCTATGATCTTCGTTCCATTGATTTTAGTTTACTTGTTTATTGTTTCCTTATCTCTGGGTTGGTCCACACCCCCTTCCTTTCTCCCACCTCCCCTTCTCCCATGTTCCCTCAGAACCATTGATCCTGTTGTTGTCATCTCTGAATTGTTTATCCTATCTATCTTACCTTGATAGATATGCAGATACATTAATAAGTGCAAAAAGCAGGCAAAGCCAAAGTAAGACAACAAAGAAAATCAAAACCAACAAAACAATAACTACAGAAAGCAAGAACAAAATAACAATAACAAAAAGAAAGCTACTGGCAAAAATGGAAAGGCCCATAAATCATTCAAGGTCTGTTTGTTGGTCTTTACAAGTGTTTCCAGTCAAGTCTGATGGGTTGCCACACTCTGTCTCCCATGTCTACTTTTGGCATTTGCTGGGGCTTTCATCACTCTGCTCCTCCTGCTGCTCTCCTGCATGTCCTCAGTGCTTGAACCAGCGTGATGGGGCCAGATAGTGCACTATTCCCACACTGTATCTCCAGTGTTGTTCCCCGCAGCCTGATGGTTCAGTGAGGGATGCCATGTTCCATGGTGGGGCCGACCCTATGGGCCTCCCTGTGCATTGTCTGCTTTGAGCAGGAGTGCTGTCCTTGATACTTGGTGGGCCAGGATGTCCTCTCCTCCCTCTCCATTCCTTTGCATTTCTTCCATGTGCTCTAATCCGGCATATCCCTCTCCCCCAAATGTAGTCCCAGTGCTGTCCTCTGAAGTGCATTCTTCTGAGGAGTGTGGCGTATCCATGTAATCAGGATTAGGGCCAGCCTCACAGACCTCTCTATTGATTCCCTGGTACATACCAATGTGATGTTGTCACATCTTGGCCCATCAGGTTGAAGACTGGTCTCTCTTCTCCTGTGGATATATAAACAATTACCCCCCCCCCCCGGGGTGGATTAGTGCCCTGCTCCCCATCTACCCATGTCTTTGTTTCCTCACTCTTTCTTTCCTCTCTTATTTAGTTGCTGCCATATGTATCCCTGGATTGGGTTTGGCCCTTGCCATATTTGTTGGACCTCTCCCCAGGGATGTACGTATAGTGTAGCTTTCCCCATATGTCCCATTTTAAAAAAATTTACCTCAGTGGATTCATGTTGTATTTGTCCTTTTGTGCTTGACTTACTTCACTTAGCATGATTTTCTCCAGTCCTTCCTATGTGGCAATGTGTTCTATGCGTTCATAACTGCATTCTAGGGACGCATAGTACACCATTCTATGTATGTGTTACAGTTCTTTGATCCATTCGTCTGTTGATAGAAATTTGGGTTGTTCCCAACTCCTTGCAATTGTGAACTGTGCTGCGATGAACATTGGAACACACATGTCTGGCCATCGTTTGTCTCTCACCTCTTTTGGGTATATGCCCAGTAGGGGGGTTGTTGGGTCATATGCAGCTCAATCTTCATTTATTTTAGGTATCTCCAATTCAATTTCCTTAAGGGTTGTCCATACCTACAAGTTCAGCAGCAATGGATGAGAATTCCTTCTTCCCACAGCCCTTCAACACTTGTTACTTTCTGACTTTTTGAATTGGGCTATTTTTGAGGGTGTTAGGTGGTGTCTCATAGTTGTTTTAATTTGCTTTTGTCTTAAGGTTAATGATTGGGGGCATTTTCTCCTATGTATGTTGGCCATTAGATTTTCTGCTTCTGTGAAACTTCTGTTCAGGTTCTTTGCCACCTCCTCAGTGGGGTTAGTTTTTTTCTTAGTGTAAGTTTGCAAAGTATTGTAGACTTTAGTAATAAGGTCTTTGTCTGATTAGTCATTGCTGAAGGTGTTTTCCCAGCCTGTGGGCTCTCTTATTATTTTCTTGGTGAATTCTTTCGAAGACCACAAGTGATTTATCTTCACTATATCCCATTTGTCGATTTGAGACTCCCCTGCATTTATATCTTTCCTTATTCCCAAGAGCCTATGTATTTATTCCCTGTGCCAAGGTTCTCACCTTAGTCCCAATTCCCTCATTAATGGCCCTAATAGTTTGGGAGTTTACCACAAGGTCTGTGATCCATCTTGAGTTTATTCTTGTGCATGGAGTAAGGTAAAGATCTTGCATCATTTTTCTGCAGGTAGAGAGCCATTTTTTTCCAGCACCACTTATTGAAGAGGACACCCGCTTCCATGTGATATTTTTGGGGCCCTTATCAAAAATCAATTGCCTGTATGCTGATGTTTTTATTTCTGGGGTTTCAGCTCTTTTCCATCAGTCTGAATATCTGTCCTTATATCAGAGTCACAGTGAATTGAATTCTGTGACTGTATAATGTGCTAAAGTCAGGTAGAGCGAGACCTCTCACGATGTCCTTGTTCTTGAGGAGTTCTCTGCTAGTTCTAGGCTTTGTCCCTCTCCACATGAAGTTGGTAATCAGTTTTGCCAATTTTCTGAAGAAAGATGATGGTATTCATATCAGGTTAACATTAAACTTATACAGTGCTGTGGACAGAACTGACATATTTACTATATTGAGTATTCCAATCTATGAGCATGGACTTTTTGAATCTAAGAGCATGGCATATTCCTCCATTTGTTGAGGTCACTCTTGGTTTTGTGTAATAGTGTTCTACAGCTTTCTTTGTACAAATCTTTCATTTTTTAGTAAGGCATATCCCTTGATATTTCAGTTTGTGCTTGGCTATTGTAAGGTACTACCTTTTTAATTGCCTCTTCTGTGATCTTGTCTGATGTGTGTAGCAGTGTGATCTTCTTCTGTTGGTTGATCTTGTATCCTGCCACTCTGCCATATTCCTCTATTGCTTCCAACACTCTACTTGTGAGGTTTCAGGGATTTTTAATGTATAAAATCATATTGTCTGTGAATAATTATAGTTTCGCTCCTTCCTTTCCCAAATGAGCAGCTTTGATATCTTTTCTTTGTCCTATGTTATTAACTAGGACCTTCATTATGATGTTAAATAGGAGTGGGGACAAGGGGAATCCTTGTCTGGTCCTCTTTTTCATTGGAATTTTTTCATCTTTTCCCCATTGCCTATCATGTAGGCTGTTTTTGTGTTTTCATATGTAGCTTACATAATATTGGGGAATTTTCTTTCTATTCCTCTATCTTCTTGAGTCTCTCAAACAGGAATTAGTGTTGGATGTCATTGAATGCATTTTCTGATATCTATCGATATTATCATGGGGATCTTATGATTGTTCCTGTCAAGGTGGCAAATGGTCTTGCATAACTTGAACCATCCCTGCATCAATGAATTCCACTTGGTCATGTTGAATATTTTTATATGCTTTTGTATTTTATTGGGCAGTATTTTGTTAAGGACTTTTGCATCAATGTTTATTAGGGATATTGATCTGTAGTTCTCAATACTTGTGGGATCCTTGCCTGCTTTAGGTATCAGAATTATATTCATGTCATAGAAAGAGTTCAGGAGTTTGCAGTCTTTTTCTATGTTCTGGAAGCGTTTGTAGGATTGGTGTCAGTTCTTCTCTGAATGCTTGGTAGAATTCTCCTGTGAAGCCATCTGGCCTGAGGATTTTTTTGGTTGGTAGTAGTTGATAACCTTGTCTATTTCTTCCATGGCTATGGGTCTGTTGAGGTTCTTGACAACCATTGTTTTTCCAAGTATTTGTCCACATTTTCCAAATAGTTGAATTCATTAGTTTACAGGCCTTCATAGTATTGTGTAATTATCCTTTTTATTTCATTAGTGTCCATGTAATGTCCTCTCTTTCACCCTTCATCTTTGCAATTGATATTTGTTCCTTTTTTGGTTAGGTTTGTCAGGGATCTATCAATTCTGTTAATCATTTCAAAGAACCAACTTTTAGTGTATCAATTTTTCCAGAATTTTCTTGTTTTCTCCTTCCTGTATGTCAGCTCTGATTTTTATTATTTTTTTCTTTCTGCCATTAGTAGGATTATTCTGTTGACTGTGTTCTAATTGGTATAATCTTTGTGCCTGCATATCAACAAAAAAAACTTTTCCTTTTTCATGTGCGTATGTATTGCAATCAGCCTTCCTCTGATAAATGCCTGCTGTATCCCATAGGCTTTGGTACATTGCATTTTCATTCTTTTGGTTTCTAGAAACTTTCTGATTTCAGCTCTGGTCTGGACCAATGTATCCTTCTTTAGTAATAGAGACTTATTCATTCTTTAATTGTTTGCTCTTGTTTTCTTAATCATCCTTTTATTGAGTTCCAGTTTTATGGAACAGTGATCAGAGAGCGATGTCTATATAATCTCTATGTGCTTGAATTTACTCAGGTTCAACTTGTTTCCCAACATTTGACCTAACAATGAGTATGTGCCATGTGGGCTTAAAAAGAATTTGAATTCTTTTGGTCGGAAAGCTCTGAAAATATTTATTAGGTTGTCATCCAATTTTGCTTAGATCTATAGCCTCCTTGTATTTCCTTCCTCATGATCTGTCTTTTTCAAAGAGTGATGTGGTAGAGTCACCTACTATAATTGAGCCTGTGATTTTTTTAAATCTTTTGCAATGTTTGATTTATAAATTTCATGGGTCTCTCATTGGGCACATATCTATTTGTTGTGCTCACTGGTCTGCTGTTGGTCTACTGTTCCCTTGAGCATTATATACTGCCCCTCCTTGTCTCTTGTTATGGCTTGTACCTTGAGATCAATTTTGTCAGAGGTCACTACCTCTGCTTTTCATGCACTGCCATTTGTTTGGTACATTTTTCTCCAGCCTTTAATTCTCAACCTGTTTTTGTCTGCAAGCTTGTGGCGTGTCTACTCTAGGCAGCAGATCTAGGGCTATGTTTACTGAGCAAGTCTGTTAGCCCCTGTCTTTTAATGCCTGAGTTCCGTCCATTGATATTCAGTGTGGTTACATTGATCTGTGGACTCTGGTGTCATCTGCCTTTTGTGTTGGGTGCTTTCCTATCTTCCCATCTTTATCAGTTTTTTGTATGTGTGTGTGTGTTTCATTCTTGCCTTCTTTCCACAATTGAGCTAGTGCTATGTTGGGGGCCGTTTTCTCCTTGTTGCCCTCTGGGAGAAGTTGTTCTGTGTGATGGTCTTTTATTTGCTCTCGTAGATTGTTGATTTCTGCCCACACTGGATCGGCAAGGATCTTTTGTAGGGCTGGGTTTCTTTTTATGTGTTCTTTAAGTTTTTACTCGTCTGAGAAGACTGTTATTTTCCCCTCTATCTTAATAGATAATTTGCCCTGATACAGTGTTCTTAGATTTGCATTATTTTCCTTCAATTTTTGGAATATGTTATTCCATTCCCTCCTCTTTTTCACCGTGTCCAGTGATAGGTCTGAACAAATGATTATTTGAGTACCTTTATAAGAGGCTATTTTTTTTCCTAGATGCTCATATAATATTACCCTTTTTCTCATAGTTGGATAATTTAGCTATCGTGTGTCTTGGTGACTTCTTCTTTGGATTAAGTCTGGCTGGTGTTCTTTTTGCCATCTGAATGGTTGCCTAATTTTCATTTATTAAGTTGGGAAAGTATTCCTCTAAAATTCCCTCATTATTTTCACTGTGGACTTCTTTGCTATGTCTTGTTTTGTTAGCCCATTTATTCTATATTCTAATATTGTTCCTCTTCCTTGCACCAGACATGACTCTCAGGTTTTCTTCAGCTTCTGTGATGATCTTATTTGATTCCTTTGCCTGTTTGTTGAAGTCTGCTTGGTTATCCTCTAAGTCAGGGGTCCTTGAACTTTTTAAACAGGGCCCGGTTCACTGTCCCTTAGACCGTTGGAGGGACATACTATAGTTAAAAAAAAACTCAACTATGAACAAATTCACTGCAGGCTTGGGATCAGTCAGCTGCTAAGCAGGACAGCAGTGGTGTCAAAAACACCCAGCAAGCTCAATAAATGTCCTCGGCAGGTCGCATGTGGCCCACAGACCATAGTTTGAGGACTCCTGCTTTAAGTCATTGGTGCAATTCTCTGCTTCCTCAAGTCTGTTGGTACTGTCTGTTAATTTGTTACTGGATTTTGTTATTTCATACCTTAAGTCTTACAATTCCCTTTGGTATGTTGCCTTTATCTCCTCTATCATTTCATCCTTTCCCTGTATTTCTTCTCTTATATCCTGTATGACTCCAAGCAGCATTCTGAAAATTTCTTTTCTGTAGCAGGTCAATATCTGCTTCTTGTATGCACATCATTAAGTTCTTTTGACATTGTCTTCTCTTTTCTCTGTGCTTCCGTTGAGGCTGTTGGGACTGATTGTTATTTACATGTTGTTTTAGAGGAGTTCAGTGCCATCTTCCAGAGTCGAAGAGCACTGAGCTCTCTCTTGGGGGACTTAAATGAGTGCGTCTTTGAACTACTCTCAGGTAGCTGCACTGGGCGGGGAGAGGTGGTAGGAGGGGGAGTGTCAGGCTACCACTGTATCTTCCTATGGTTTCATTCTTATCCTAGCTGAACAGTATTTGGTTCTTTGGAATGTGAGTTGGACAGTCCTCTCATGGGACACTGGTCTGGTGGTTGTGGGCCCAAGAGAGTGGTGTTTTACTGACTGATGTGTCAGTAAGCCATAATGGTTTGTCTAACAGTTGTGGTGTTTCCCTCTGCAACTGGAGTGCTGTAAAGAGTATGTGGGTGTACCCTCCTTGGTGCAGAGCACTGTACATGGTTAAGGAATCACCTTACTCAGAGAGATTGCTGTGGAAGTTGGGTGAAAGTTCCTGCACCAGTGTGGAGCACCACTGACAATGGGCAGGAGTTGCCCCAGTGACTTGTAGGGCCTTGTGGTGTAGACTGGAGTTCACCCAGCTGTTTGAAGGGAAGATTCCCCCATCCCCTTGGGGTATGTCTTCTCTATTGTTTATTCTACTTTCATGTTTATTTCAAAATTATTGCTATTCCAGATGCCTTATATTTTAATTTTCAGTCACAAACACTTCTTCCTAATACATGCTTTGTTACTTAAGGTAGCCTTCCATTTTCATTCTTTTCAGCTATTATTAGTACTTACACATTCCTTTCTATGTAATTTAAATAAGGCTAATATCTGACAATATTTGTATGATCTGAATCATTCTTTGACTTTTAAAGGTTTCTTTATTATTCCCAAAATAGATTAAGATAAGCATATATTTCAAGAGACCCATTCTTGAAGATTCTACTAGAATTTGAGTTAATGAGATTGAAGGGAGCAAGATTTACAGCTTCTCTTTTCTTTTCTATTTTTATTGTGGTGAAAGTTTGTATTTCCACTAACCTTAACAGAAGCCCAGTGGCTCTTACACAATGATTATATCTATCCTGCTCCATCCTTCTCCCTTTGATCATGACCCAAAGACTTTGGCCTTTACTATTTAGACTATTATAGATATTTCATATAAGTAAATTCATGTAATACTTATGTTTCTGCAATGGCAGTTGTTTTGCCAGTGGCTTTCATTTCTATTCAGGTAGTTGAATTCTTTTCTTAGTACTAGATTTGATGCATTTTGTATGTCATAGAGAAGGAGCTTTGTTTTTTCTGATATTTTCTCCTTCTCTAAAAGATTTGGGATATTTTCTTTCAATACAACATGCGTTGACATCCAGAACAGCGGGTTATGTCAACTGTTAAGGATTTCTGCTCCATGGATATAGTGGAGATATTCTGACCCAATTACTTAAGGCAGCATATGGCTTGGCTCTGCCTGACTGCTGACTGCAAGGCCAGTTTTACGTGATATTGATCTCTTTAGTCAGGTGACTATAGCCACAGACAGTGGACAAAACAGTCTTTGGTTGTTAGTCTTTTATTTATTTATTTAAAAAAAATCAATGATCTCAGGCTCTTTTTAAAAATTTCTAACAGGGGATCTGGCTCTCATCCTCAGCCCTGTTTTGTGCGGTGAGGAAATTGTTCCCTACATTTCACACAGCAACAGAAATCCTGTTGCCTCTGCCAGGTTTGGAATGGGGTCCAGTAAACTTGTAGCTCTAGCCTGTTCTTAAACCCCCACCCCATCCCCAGCACTCCTTCATTTTTTAGCCACAGAGATATGTACCATGTGTTTTGAATGTTCTCTTTAAAACTGTTATCCATCGTTATTGTGAGTTTGGAACAATGCCATCTTGCCTGGATGCCTCTTTGTCTTCTACCTGTCAGGCCAAACATTTTGTTCATAACATTTCCATGTCCCCTTTACGCTTACAACAACAAAATGCTTTTCCACATAGCATGAGACCTTTAATCATCTGACCTCTGTCTCCCATTTACAAGGATTGCTTTTCAGTCCTTGGTTACAATGGGCTGCCTTTTATCCCCAGTCTTCCTGTGAACTCTTTTCTTCATATGACACACTCTTCCACTGACTCTTCCTCCTTAATCCTCCCAATACTTCTCAACTCTCTTTTAAGCTAATTGCCTCCTATTTCTCAATCCTTGTAATCCTTGATCCACATTTCCTTTATGAGCCTGTGTCTCATTTAGTTATTTTGTTGTTAGTGGCTAGCATGCTGAGATGAGTTGACCCCAGACACATGGATAGTGGAACAACACACAACTTTAGCCTGCATAGTTCCCAAGCTTTGTTATGTGTTATACCATTGTGATCCATTGGGTTTCATTCACAAGTATCTCCCAAGTAGGTAGTCAGGTGTGGGGCATTCTTGGCAGGATCTGTGAATATGGAAGACATAGAAATTGTGGGATGCTGGTGTGTCTCCTGGAGCAGTCTTGAAGCCACTGGGTATCTGTATCCGTAGGTTGCTGGAACCCACACTTCCATGTCTCTTGGAATATTCTGGTCTTGAGTCAGGTCAAAGATGCTGGGTATCCCACATTTCCATGACTCCTGGAAAAACTCTAGTCCTCTGGAAAATAAGACCACAGGCCAGTTCATCTGACAACCTTCAGCTTTAATCTTTGAAACACAGTCTATCAGAATGCTTCTAGTTTCCCCATAGAAAGAACTAAAATCCTGTAATATAATTGAACGGTAGGTTACTATAATACAATTGGATGATTGTATCCTGTAATATGATTGGGTGGTTGGTCTTGTAATGTGATTGGACAAAGTAGTTTTGTAAGACAATTGGACAGGCTGACTCAGCCAGCTACATCTCATTTACATAACTCAGCCAGAAATACTTCATTTGCATAGACCATAGTGTGGGCCTATTGTTTTTAATACTGCAAAACCATGACCTTATAGGAATATATTTGGAAACAAGGAAGTATCTAAAAGAAATAATCAGATTGGTCAATGAAGTATATATAAACCTTGTAAAAGTGGTAATAAAGTTGTATTTGTCCTGTCAAGCTTGATCTCTGGAGTTTGCGTGCACTATTTATCGACTCCGCCATCCACACTTCCCTGCGTAATGGACCTGTTCCTAAAGTCAGATCTTTTTTTTCCTTAGTTCATCTTAGTGTGGAAGCACCACTGAAACCTGACCCTCCTCCTTCTCAGGCCTCCATGAACAATCAGGTTGTGACTGTGCCTGAGATGAATTGGCCAGGTATCCAATCCAGGATTCCAGCATGGAAGAATTCTAACATTGAACCACACAGATGTTGTTGTAACTGCTTAAAAAATAGCTGTCTTCCTTCCTAGACTACCAGTTCCTCACTCATTTGGTGCTTTATTGCCATACCTAAAATAAACCCCAGACCAAACCCATTGCCACTGAGTCAATTCCAATACATAGATATCCAATATAGGGTTTCCATGACAACGACTCCGTAGCAGACATCCTCATCTTTCTGGTAGGCTTGACTTGCCAATCTTGCTGCTACCAGACAGTGTTACCAGAGAAATTTATCACTGTGCCTAGTACATTATTGATCACCAGCACCACTACCACCAGTCAACTGCCATGAGCAAAGTTGATACCTATGATAATGGGATAGGTGACCTTATAGGATAGAGAAGAACTGTCTCATAGAGCTTCTAAGGGAATAAATATTTATAGAAGCAAACGGCCTCTTCTCTCCCCTGTGGAGCAGCTGGAGAGTCCAGACTTCCAATGTTTTATTCAGTGCAGAATGCTTTAACCCCTGCATTCCCAAGCCCCGCCCCCCCATATTATAGGTAGTCAGCAAAGAAGAAATGTGGATCAATTTGCCTGTTCATAGTCTTTCTCACTGTTCAGAGGTAGCCTTATGAATGTGACATGCACAAGAAAATCCGTACACACAGCCAACTTGCTGATCAATCCCAAGGGCCCAACCTGAACAAAGAACCCTTCCATGAGTTTCTTGGGGGAAAAAAAGAGGTGGATGTGATTGGATTCTGATGTGGAATTGAGTAAGTCCAAGTGAAATGAGCGAGACTCTCCAGCATTCTGTTACTGAATCATCCCTCCTTACCACCTTCTGTGAGTTGTCAAATACACAGACTTCCTAGGTCGATAGTGGCTTATGTCCCTGGGTAGTTTATAAGTGACCGTTTCTATTTCTTGAATTCATTGATATTTGTGACCATGGAAGCTGATCTGAACACAGGGGCCTGTACAGAATACGTCCACGTTGTCCCTTTCTATCCCATTTGAGTTAGGCCTGTGAACCTGACTGAGATCCACTGACACTGGAGAATCCCCAGAGCAACTGTACAGACTGACTCTCAACCCTCTCACCACCTCACCACCCCCATGGAAAATATTCTCTCTCCTTTCTCTGTACCATTGTGCAAGGCATTTTAATTAAAATGCTTTTCTTTCATGTGTAGGTGATTTTATAAAGTTCAGAGAATGGGACATTTAGAAACTTTCTTGAAATATTTTAAATAAATTACATTTAGTAATGATGACTCTTTGAGGACTCTTCTCAGTCTTCTATAAGACTTCAGCTTTCTGTACTTCCTTTTGTTTTCTTTCTTTTCCTTTGTTTTAAAGTTTCATTGACATATTCACATATTATATACAATTAAATGATTTATCAAATTTTAGATATATCAAGTGAGCTGTGCATACATAACTGCAATATATTTTAGAATATTGTCTTCATTCTTGTTCCCATTATTATTAACTCCTTGTCCCTCCACCTGCACCCCCTCAATTTCCATTTAAAATCTAATCAGTTACCTTGGAGTTGATTTTGATGAATGGCAATCCAACTTGTATCAGAGGAGCCCTGGTGATGTAGCAGTTATCCATAGGGCTGTGAATGCTTAGCAGTTCAAATCTACCAGCAGTGGAGGGAGACTGGGTTTTCTACTCCCATAAATAGTTACAATCTCAGAAACACACAGGGGTTAGCTGTTAGCTGTAACTCATGGCACTGAGTTAATTTGTATCAGAGTAGAAATGTGGTTTAGGTTTTCAATGGATGCTATTTTGGTACATGGGCAAGTGTTTCTTCCAAGGGTTCTTTAGGTGGACGTGTACTGCTAACAATTAGAATAGCAGTTGAGTGTGTTAATTGGTACCACTCAGAAACTCCATATCCTCTATAGCCCATGTCATATCCACTATGTGCTCTGCCCCAAGAAAATGCTGACATATGCATTCAAGTTAGTACACATATCATAGTCTTCCCAACACACTAACCAACTCCTCAACCTTCATTCCTGAACTTGGTTTTATGATATTTTTCCATTATTCCTTGTATGTCTTGAATTTTCCCTTAGATTAAAGAGAAAAATGTAAATTTTGATGAATAGGGATACCTGGACCTTATAATTCTTTATCCAAGTGGGCTAAATATTTTATGAGGATTTGGTGACAAAACATGTAAGCCAGATGGAAACCAAATACACTAAAACATTTTGGGGGGGGTGCGGAACATAGTTTGGAAGCTGTTTCTTTGTATAAAATATTCTTGTTTTTTAGTGTTCTCTTCATCCTGCTTAGACTCTGACCATCAGAATCAGTAATTAATTGTATTTTATTAAGATCTTTAAATGTCCTGGTATACAAGGTGACAACACCGGAAAGTTCTGATGATCTCTTGTTATCAGAGGAGAAAAATGTACAGAGAAGACCAAACTTCATCTATAAGCCTTCAGTGAGTCACTGGTGTACACAAACTGATCAACTGTGTAAATAAAGCCTTGTTTTCCTACAACCAAAGAAAGAGAAAATAGCTAATTTTTCATTATTTCTTTTGTCTTATTAATCTTGCCTCTTTAGAGAGATCCCATCAGCACCACTGCACTTCCTTTCAAATGTGGATACAAATTGCATTCTAGGAGGTAGAGATCTGATAATAAAGGACTTGGTTCAGGTTTCTGACTCCAATCCATTTTTACAGTTGCTTATAAAACTTGGAATTTAGCTCAATGGTGGAAAGGCGGATCTTGTTAGATTTTAGATGACATCATGAAAGGCACATGTAGCCCTCCTCTCTGAGCCCTTCTGTCTGTGTGCCCAATAGCACAGATATTTCCTGCCAGCGGTACAGGCTCCTTCTTATTCCTCAGGTCAGCACATCGATCTGTTATGCAAGGCAACCTGATTAATGGAGTCAACAAATGACAGAGACTAAGCTGAAGATAACAGGCAGCTTCAAAGAGATCCTGCACCCACAGCCCGAGAGTGGGCGTCATGTGCAATCCATACCAGAGCAAAGATGCAATTTCTTTATTGCACAGGAGATTTTCTCTTCTACTGATCTTTCTTATCTAAAAAGAAGTGTATGATTTTTAAGCTGGAGAGAAGGTAGCTATTATAGATTGAAAATATATTTTCAATGTGTAAAATATATTTTGCAATCACTTCTATCTATGGATATACACCTAATTGGAAGTAGGCTTCTCTTGTTTACTATAAGAAAGGCGTCCTGGTGGCGTGTAGATTACACATCAGGCTGTGATCGACGTGGCCAGCAGTTCAAAACTACCAGCCGCTCCCAATGGAGAAAGACTGGGATTCCTACTCCAGTAAACAGTCACCGTTTGAGAATCCCATTCAGAGCTGCTGTGAGCCAGCATTGCCTTCAGAGCCAGTTTGGGTTTGGGTTGTTATGTAAAGGACCCTTGGTGGTGCTGTGGGCTGGGTGTTGGACTGCTAATTGAAAGGTCTGTGGTTCAAACCCACCAATCGCTCCACAGGAAAAAGATGATCTCCACTTTGGTAAAGAATCTCAGTGTAGGAAAAACACAGTCTTGTTTGGAGTCAGAATGAACTGAGTCTCAGTGATTTTGCTTGTTTTCTTGTTTGTTGTGGGAATGAAGTCCTATCAGTATTGGTTGTGTCCTAAACCTCCTAAACGTAGTCACGTCTGCATGATAAAAAGAGCAGATCCGACACAGGAACGGAAAGCACAAATGGGGATAGATAAGGGAGAGGCGGTGTGAAGACTCCCAAGGCGCTGAGGAACACGAAGCCACAGAAACTGAGAGAGACTAAGACCTTTTCCCCTTTCCCCAAATCGACAAATAGCCACCCTCAAGAGCCAGGGCCCCGACTTTAAAATTCTAGCTTCATCCAACTGGGAGAAAAATAAAATTCTGTCCCTTTAAACCACTAATTTGTGTTATCAGAGTTAGATTATCACTAGGAAACCCTAAAATAGGGTGCAAGGGTGTTTATTTCATGTAATATTACCCAGGTTAAAAGAGTTATCTTCAACTGTGACATTGCTGACCGACACAAACTTATTTCTACATAGATCTGAGCAAATAGTTAAATAATTTAATTCAAGCTGTGTTCTAAATAGGAGTATTATTCAACTACAATTAGAAAAAATATTTTTGTTAGCTACAAATTGTCTTATCTGAAATAGCAAGATTTTCAGATTTACATTTTTACAATAATTTTCAGTTTCAAGTTTAAGTTATAATAATTATATGGAACTAGTAACTAAATGTAACCAGAGATATTTATAGAGAAATTATAGTAGCATAAGTATCATATTTATAGCAATTAGCATTTATGGAGCCCATGTGCTGTGTACCAGGCACCATAGGCAAGCGATTTACTTTTTAGATTTTACCTAACTCCAAAAAGTCTATTTAACCTACAGCCAACTTTATATGGGAGTTATGATCTTCATAGACATTTATCAATTAAATAGATATTGATTGACCCCTGGGATCCCAAAGTAATTGGGTAAACAAACATACCACCTTCCTTTGTGGATCCTGCTCTTTAGTGGGGTTGAATTTTATAAAGATAATGATAAAGCACTTCTGTTTATAAGGAAATACAATGATGAGCAAGAGAAGAATAAGGGAGGGTAGTCTACAAACAGGATACAGAAATAAGGTCTCTCTTTTCCTATGGTGAGCCCTTCAGATGAAGTGAGGTGTGAAGTCTATTGCATCCTAACCTTTGAGCTGCAAAAGATGTCAGCTGATAGAATCCTTAATGATGGTAAGGAGAGTACAAATAGTCAAGTTCAAGATCAACAAGGACCAGGTTATATGGGGACTTGTGTAAGTCAGTGAGATGAGAAAAATGAGCTGTAGTATAGTTAAGTCTCCTTCTTATGGAGAACAGCATAAATCAGATTGAATATTATTAAAGTCAGATAAGAATTAAGCTTTTGCTCCTCAACCTTTTCCCTTAACCTCTCATTAAAAATTGTGATGTCCACAGATATCAGCTACTATACATCAGAGATTCTAGTGTGGGGCTCCTTGGCAATGAACAGAGCTATGAACATTGTCACTCTCAGGAGTCCTCTTTTCTGATGTCAAGTCAACTCACTACCATCAAGTCAGTTCTGATGCATAGGGATCTCCTAGGACAGGGTAGAATCATGCTCTGGGGTTTCAGAGACTTAAATCTTTATGGGAGTAGACAGCCTCATCATTCTCTCATGGAATGACTAGTGGCTTAGAACCTCTTTCCTTGTGGTTAGCAGCTCAGTACTTATGCATAAAATTGACAGAATTTCAAGTAAATAAGTTGCACCCCTTCAGAAAGAAGCAAGGGGGATATTGCAAGCAAGAGGGTGTAGAATGAAGTCCATGAGACGGTGCTTCTAAGCAGAGGCCTGGCTTAAGTGAGGGAGCATGAGTCAGCCCTGAGCTCTGCAGCTAAGCGAGCTCTGTAATTAGTGTTTCAACAACAACAACATAAAAAGGATTGGTTGTTTCCATGAGGTAGTTTGAACTACCTTATCATTTAATCTGTTTTTTTTTCTAGAAGAGATATAGAAAATATGTTCAGCCTAGATTGTATAAACAAGGAAGATTGGAAAGACTCAGAGGAGTCATCTTTTGCTGGATTTGGAGAGCCATGAAGGCAGTGTTCTGGAAAAGAAAAGACGTGCCAGACAGAGGTTTATGTGTACTCTGATAAGGAGAGCCACGGTCCCTGGTGTCTGCCCAAGGGAATCAGGTGCACCTGGAGAGGTCCTTGTGTATTTTCAGACTTTCAGCAGACTTTCACAAAAGAGCTATGAAGATTAATGAGCTCAGCAACCACTAATAAGAATGCATGGGGAAAACAGAATGGTGAGATTTAATTACCATTGGGTCTGGAACAACTTCAATATATCCCACAAAAGACTGAAGAGTTAGCCATACCCTTCTCTGTTCATTTTGTTCTCTCATTCCACATTTGTTTCTGTTCTCAAAAGGATTTCTCTAGCTTGACAAGATTTACTATGAAGCAGAATTCAGAAAACAGTTATGCTTAACTTTTATGGTTGAAAGTGACTACACATCATGTTCAATTTTTGAAATACCTAGACATGAATTTTTAAAAGAGGTGTAATTGTTCTTGCTTTATGACTGTCTAATGGAATAAATGATTTAAGGTTAAAAACTAAATTTGGCAATATTTATGTCAGTTCTGAACATTTGGGGATTTAAAAAATAATGACGGCCAACATACAACAGAGGCTATCAAGTGATTTACTGGATCTTAAGCAATTACAATGACTAAGAGAGACTAAAGAAAAACTGATGCATTTAAGTTTTGGTACTGGGGGAGCTTGTTGAGAATACTGTGGATTGACAAAAGAATAAAGAGAGAATGCTCCTTAGAAGCAAAACGCGCAAGACTTTGTCTCATATACTCTTTATATGTTATCAGGTTAGAGCCATCCCTAGAAAAGAATATCATACTCTCTAAAGCAAGGGTCCTTAAACTTTTTAAGCAGGGAGCCAGTTCACTCTCCCTCAGACTGTTGGAGGGCCACAATATAGTTAAAAACAAAAACTATGAACAAATTCACAGCAAGCCTCAGATGAGTTGGCTGCTAAGGAGGACAGGCGACAAAAACACCCGGCATGCTAAATAAATATCTTTGGCGGGCCACATGGGGCCAACAGGTGGTAATTTGAAGACTCCTGTTCCAGGGCAGGAAAAGCCTTCAGGAAATGGATTGACACAGTGGTTGAAACAATGGGCTCAAACAAAACAATGGTGAGGATGGTGCAGGATTAGGTGGCATTTTGTTCTGTTGTACAGATGTAGCAAATTGGACTTCATCGAACAGTAATGTCAGCAGCAACAGCAACTGGCAATTACTACTCAGAGAAGACAAAAGATGTGGTTTTGACCCCTGATTCTGAACACTCCTCATGCATCTATCCAAATGTATGTCTACCAAATTCAGGAGATGTTTATACAATACTGCAAATGAAAGATGACTATGGCATGGCCTCTGTGCTGTAAAAACTTACAGTTTAGTGACAGACAGGGAATGAAGTAATTACTCAATCTGGTTCCACCCACCCCAAAAGTGGAGTCAGTGGGTGAATGGTGGTAAGGACTGGGTGCTGTGGAACCAGGGGGAAGGCTGCAAATCAGACTAAGGTGCTCAAGGACAGTTTCTCGTAAACACCGATGACTAAACTGATCTTTGAAGAAAGATATGTCATAGATGTGCAGGCAGAGGAAGTGGCAAGAAATTTTTCAAGAAGGGGACATGATATATACCTGTGCAAAGGTACAGAGTCGTGGAAGAGTATGACTCACTATGGGAATCAAAGGAAACTGATAAGACTGCAATACAGATGTCAAAATTGTATTCCCAGTGGGTAGGGGAAAAATGCAAGCAGGGGAGGTAAGTGGCTATGAAAAGCCTGTGGATTCCTATAGTAAGCTTTGATTCCATGCTAATAACTAAAAAGGACCATGAACATACTTTAAACAGAAAGTACCTGCTGACATTTTAGAAGTTGCATTTAGCTTTTAAGGACGAGTTGCTAGGATGTGTCAATCTGTTGCATTGATCATGGCATAAGAGTGCGGCTCAGACCCACCAGCCACTTTGTGGAAGAAATATGTGACAGTCTCCTTCCATCAAGAGTTATGGCCTTGATACCCCCATGGAGCAGGTCTACTCTGTCCCATAAGGCCTTTTTGAGTCAGAAGTGACTCATAGGCAGTGGGAAACTACTGATCCATTTGCAGGTTTGTCTGAAAGGTATATAAAAAAAAACCCTGTGTGGATATTCTTGAATTAATCAAATAATCTCCCTATGTAACCTTGCAGATAATTTTGAATAAGAAAGCAAACATCTTCACAAGTTGGAACACCTTGATTTGTCATCATACACACTTCCAAATCCACTGCCTTTGAGTATGACATTGGCTTCCAAGATATGTCTAAATTCTTATGGATCAATTACTCTGGCAGTATGAATATTGTCAGGCATTCTTCTCACTCATGAAGGAATCTTGCATGTTTTGAATCCTCAACAGTGTCTGATAAGGTAACCTGGGCAGAGAAAAATCCTCAGCGATGTGCATGAGTGAACGTTGACTCAAACGAAACAGGGACACTCATATATGTATAGGAAAGAGCTATGTATCAAAGAGCAATGATATATTAAGAAAATATCTCAGCACAGTCTGGATCACATCCATAAATTCAGTATCAGCCCATGAATTCCTCTTCAGGCACATACAACACATACAATGATGCTGAATGAAGGAAGACGACAGGCTGGTGGGTGGAAAATCCTGTGGGTCCATTGGCAGTGGAAGCATCTCCAGGGCCCCGGCTGCCATGAGAATGGCTGCATGGGGTTCATCAATAGGAACATCAAGCAGAGAGAGTGTGTCCCACCTTCAGGGAGTAAGAAAAGTCCGAGAATTCTCATGAGAAGGCCACACTCACTAGGAAAGATCACCAGGCTGTTACCTAAATGCCAGACTAGACTCCACCCCTTCATTCTTATTTATCAAGTTCTCATGAAATTGTGTAACTACCCCAACATGCAAGGAGTTGATTTTCTAATGTCCCACATCAAGTTGTGTGTTAACTCAATTAAAAATTTAATTAACCCTGTGTACTTAATAGGAGAAATAACACTTAATAACAGCAAAAACAGGACAATAGACATCAACTTTATAGTTAAGATTTATTTGGGACCTACTGTAATTTGGCAAAGAATATTGAAAGTGCAACTTACTGCAAAAAGAACAAGCAAATCTGTCCAGGACTTAGTATAACCTGGAATAAGAGAGCTCCTTAGAAGCAGGATGCTGGGACTTTGGAAGGGTTGAGTGAGGGATGTGAAGCCAGGACTACTTGACAACAAGTCAGTGCTATCTCTTGTGTTACTGGTTCCAAATATTTTCAGGTGTTTCTTTTGTTTAGTCAACATCAGAGGGGGAGAAAATAGACAAATAGAAAAGAAAATAGAGAGATAGAAAAGAAAGTTTCTATTTGGACAGGACTTGAATGGCCCTGTAGGGTCTTGGTGGTGAGCAGATGAACTCTGGGGCTGCTAAAAGCCAGGTCAGCTATGGGATGATGACACCATCTGCTTCTATGAACATTGACAGTCGTGGAAAATCTATTCTGTCCTATCGGGTCACTATGTATTAGAATGGACTCACTGGTAGCATGATTGTTTGCTTTAATGTTCACCAAAGCCCTCAGAAAACAAAATTTGAGATTTCTGCAATGTGAGGATGACAGATCATCTAGAGATGATGTGAGGAGTGAACATCCATCTATCAGGAGATCCATAAGACACCTTATGTTCTGTGTGATAGGATAAAAATGATTTACTTCTCTCTCTACTAGCTTGAGCTGTTCATGGGATACTAACAATAGTTTGTGATATCAGAATGACTCATCACATTAGTAGAAACACATGAATGGGGCATCTTATTTGATCCCCAATAGTTTCCCTTTGGGGAGGACATCATCACTGCACAAAAAAGTAGCATGCCTTATTAAAAATACACAAAGTGAATGGACAGTGTGTAAACAGAGCCTGGTCAAATTGGGCCAGAATGAGTGCCCCTTCTCTTTTGTAACAGTCTTTAGCAGTGGAGCTTAACTTTTCTAATGCCATAACCCTTTTATATAGTTCCTCATGATGTGGTGACCCCCCTTCCCCCCACCTTAAATTATTTTTGTTGCACTTCATCACTGTAAGTTTGCTACTGTTATGAATTGAGAGACCCCTGTGAAAGGCTGGTTTGACTCCCAAAGAGTTTGGGATCCACACGTTCAGAACTACTGCTTTAGAGGTAGGCCAATTAGGCAATAGTCATTGAGTTTAAGAACTGCTCATCTATGGGGAAGCATCACACTGTGTGCAGAGTCATTCACCATGATAAGTTTAGGTAATATATTGAGTTTAATTCTGAGAACATTTTCTTCCATGTAAGTCAGTATTCTTAAAGTCTGGATATCCATTTAGAGACAATGTGTCTTTCAGGATCTTTCTTAATAATTCTTGACAATGTAATAGGTTGCTTTCTAAATCTACCCATTCCACAGGTAATATATACATCTTGAGATATCAGAGTACTTCATACCACCATTCTTCTGTGCATGTGAATCCAGGGCACAGGACTAAGTACCACACTTCTGGGCATCATATGGGATCACAGCATGCTCCTTTCAGAGCACACCGTCTCCTGACTGTGGGAAGTTTACCATGTGCTAAGCAAAAGTAGATGCTTCCTAGTTGCTGGATCATGTAGCCATATGAAATCAATCACTTGCTCTGCAGGAACATGCATCATCCGGTTGAAGTCTGGAGGTGCATATTTAATCACAGTGTTTTCCTCAAACCAATGGGTGAGTATGGTGTATGGGGATGTGGGAAGAGTGACTATAGAAGTCCAGGAAACTTGACCAAATTTGTGTGGTCCAGTGTCGAAGCCAAACCAAAGGAAATATTGGCTATCATTATGATAGGAATTCAAATTGTTTTAGAACACCATTTGAGTACTTCCCACCTGTACATATGGAAATAACAGGTTTGGAGGTGGTGGATGTAACTTTCTCATGGTCTCATATTAAACCAATGAGTCAATCAGAGCTTGATCTATGATCAAGATGCAGGTTTCATTATGCAAACCTGCCCACAGCATTGATTCTCAGGTGGATTTCATCTTCGGTATCTTAAAGCTTGAGTCCTGTGACATTTTGACTTTTAAACTTTCCTAGATAACCACAAAAATAAATACTTTTTATTGGAAGCTAATATTAGATCTGACAGATATTTGATGCATGTTATTCTACACTATTATCTATAGAAAATCACGAGAGGGATATTTCCATAGCTATTTAAGGAAGAGGAACCACATTCCAAAGTGAGAAGCAAGATTCCTAAAGTCACAGAACTGGATTAGCATTAAGATGGGCTCCACATGCATGCTTTAACTGAATCCACAAAGTCATTCTGAGGCATTGATTAGCCAGGTGTTCATCATTTATTTACTGAAAAGGAGCTTAATGAGAATGTATTATGTGCTTTATAGTATATATGGCTTCAGAGTGAACATGGCACTGCTCCTTCTCTTTGGAGGCATTAGCTAGTGGTGGGCTCGAACATATGAATCAACTTCTAGCAATTGCTATATGGCTGGCTGATCAAGGTACACCCAGAGTACAGTGGGAAGAGTTCATGAGTTTTCCCCAGGGGCATTGTGGTAGTTAGATTTTATGCCAACTTGATGGTTCTATGTGTGTCAGAAGAGTACATGGACTTGAATTGGAATGGGTAGAGATGACCACTTGATATAAAATTACTTTTTGACATAAAGTTTTTCTTATAAACATATGAGTGTCAGGGATTCTCTTTCTCTAGACAATCAACTAGAACAGGCAGGGATGAATTTTTTTTCCAAAGACATGACTCTTTGGTCTCAAAGAAATAAGGACAAAACAAATAAGAATGTTCAAGGCAGAAATTCACAATGAGTGTAGCAGAATGAAAACATAATAAAATGTGTGAGACATTTAGAGAAAAATCAAATCATAAAGCAGTCTTAACTTGTCAAAGTAAAAGCAGGGAAGTTCAAAGACTGATATTAAATATTCGGTGATAAGCACCTTGAAGTTTTTTCCAAGAGTTTTTCTTTGAGGGCCAGTAGGGAACATAGATTAGTTTCAAGAGAAAGAGTAGCATAACTAAAATCTGTTTGTTTAGGATTTGGTGTGATCACAAGTAATGGAAAATTCAGCATTAATATTTAAAAATAATCTGAGTTTATTCAATTTGATATAAAAGCTTGGACTTCTTTGATCCTTTGGTTTTTTTTAAGGATTCCAAATACCTTGCCAATCATCCCTGTATGGGGTCTTCAAGTATGTATTCCACATTCACATTCCACTTGATCTTAGCCAAAATGCCCCAAGGCAGTCCAAACTTATATTCCAAGCAGCATGATGGATGCAGTACTAAATGATATAGAGGTAAAGGCAGGAACTATTCAACAATCAGCCACTCTAAGAATAATCATATCAGCAAGAACTAATGTTTATAAAGGAAGTTTAAGCTGTACTGAAAACATTAACACAAAGGGCTCCAATTGATGGAATACCAATTGAAATATCACACTAAGTTGGTGAAGCACTGGCAGAACCTCGTCAGCTAGGCTAGGACATTTAAGAGACAAAGGCTTGGTCAGCCGACTAGAGGAGATCGTAGACGTGCCCATGCCAAAGAAAGGTGGCCTAATCAAGAGCTCCAATGACAGAACAATATCACTAATGTCATACGCAAGGAACATTTTGCTGAAGACCATGCAAGAACTGTTGCAGCTATACATTGACAGGGAGCTGTCAGAGGTGTAAGCCAGACTTAGAAGACATATGCACACAGGCTATCAATGCTGACGTCATATAGACCTTGGCTGAAAGCAGAGACTACCATAAAACTGTTTGTTTGTGTTTTATTGACAATATAATGACATTTGATTATGTGGCCCATAACAAACTCTGGATTGCCTTGAGAAGAATGGTAATTCCAGGACATTTCATTGTGCTTATGCACAACTTGTACGTGGATCAAGAGAGAGCTGTGTTAAAAGAACAAGGGAATATTACATGGCTTGAAATCAGGAAAGGTGTGCATCAGGGTTATATCGTTTCACCCTAATTACTCAATTTTTATACTAAGCAAATAATCAGAGAATATGAAGAAGAATGCAGTATCAGGATTGGAGGAAAGTTTATTAACAGTATGAGGCATGCAGATGACACAACTTTGCCAGCTGAAAGTGAGGAGGACTTGAAATTCTTGCTGATGAAGACCAAGGTTTACAGTCTTAAGTATGGATTACAAGTCAGTATAAAGGAAACAGAAAAATCACAACTGGAACAGTAAGTGCTAACATTATGTTAAATGGAGAAATGATTGATGCTGTCTAGGGTTCCATCTTGCTTGACTCCACAATGTTCATGAAAACAGAGATCAAGAGCCCGAAGGAAGATTGCATTATTTAAATTTGCTGCACAAGACCTCTTTAAAGTGAAGCAATGATTTTATTCTGAGAACTAAGGTGCACATGGCCTAAGTCATGGTATTTCAATACCATGAGGCCTCATATGCCTCATATGAAAGTTTGACATTGAATAAGGAAAAGTGAAGAAGAATTGATGAATTTGAGTTGGGGTATTGGTGAAGAATATTGAAAGCACCATGGACCACCAAAATAACAAACAAAATCTGTCTCAGAATAAGGATAGCCAGAATGCTCATGAGAAGCATATTTCATCTAACATGCTTTGGACATCTTATTGGGAGATACCAGTCTCTCAAAAAGGACATCATGCTTGATAAATTAGAAAGGCAGCAAAAAAAAAGAAAGCAAGAAAGAAACAGATGACCCTCAACAAGATGCATTGACACAATGGAAACAACAATGGGTGAGACATAAAAACAATTGTAGGTATGGCACAGGTTGGCTTGGGTTTCCTTCTGTTGTACATCTGGTCACTGTAAGTCAAAACCGATTGGACAGCACCCAGCAAGACTAACAACAATGAAAGCAGGATGATTTTCATTCTTTTAAAGAAGGGTTCTAGAAATTTACACATTTCTGATTTCATTCCACTTTTCAGAAATTTGTTACATGTCCATGTCTACTACATCTTCAAGGATCATTGGAAAATACAGTTTCTATTCTTGACTTGAGGGAATCACATAAAATCATTTCTCGGAATGAAGGAGGATTAAAGGACAAGACAATATAATATATGATATTGATACTGATCGTGCCATAGGTTGGAGAGATGCTCTTTTCTCCCTATTAGCTAGGCTTTGCTCATCAAAGGAAAGTGCTATCTGACCTTCACTTCCTGACAACTGAGTGAAAGGTGCCTATATATCCCAATTTGCAAATGAGTCATACCCAAGATCGAGCCAACCAGTTTGGACAAGCAGTGTGGAGTGCTGTTTGAATCTGGCTTTAGGTGCATTACTCATAGGCTTATGATCTCAAATAATTATATCATATTTAGTATAATTTATTTCCAAACATATCTGAGCCAGGTTAGGGAAGATAAATTTTTATTTATGCCATTCAATTTAACAGAATTATCATGCTTGGTCTGTTTGATATTCATGGGTTAGTTAAAAGCATGAGTGTTAGAAACAGATCAAGCTAAATTTAAACCTCAGTACAGTACCAATTCCAAGCTGTCTGATTTCAAGGCCAGCCCTCTCCATCGTCACTAGGTAGCTTTCTCTTTGGCTCTTGGCTTACTTGTGCTTCTTCCTTAGGACATTCCCTTTCAAAAGCAACATAGGGAAAGTCGGGTCACCAGGCTGATAAGTGTTCTGAAGTGAATCTTCCAAAAGGGGATTGGAGTTGAAAATAGAAAGAATTCTCTTTGGTCACTGACTGAGCTCATCAGACTATGGCTACTTCTATGCAGCTCCTTTCCATACACCCTCTTGGTCTCACACATCTAAGTGCCTATAACAAAAAAGCACCAGTATATATATTCAATATTGACTCCCCACTCCTACCGAATCATCCATATCTCATTGTATATCTTACATTTTCTTCTAATGTCCCCTCTTTTCAGAGTTCTGGTGTCTTCATTCAATTCACTTTCCCTTGGAACCATATTACTGTGTTGATTCCTGCTTTGCCTACGAGCCACAGTTGGAGTACCTCTCATGCTCCTTAAGAGCAGAGTGAATGAATCAGACCGGTTTGAATTCACAGCAGTCCTCCACAACTAGCAACTCTTGAATTTGGGGAAATCGTGTAACTTTTCTAATCCTGTTTTCTTAGCTATAAGATGGCAGATGGGATAATGTCAATACCTCTCTTGTATGTTACTGTCAGGATCAAGTAAATTAGTGTCTTTTAACTATGCCATATTATCTAACAAAATCCAGTTATTGTTGACTAACAATAACTCAACGTACAGTAGAGTAGAATTGGTATCCATAAAATTTTCCATTGTGGTGGCATAGTGATGATAAGTCAGGCTGCTAATGATGGCCGTTTGAAAACACCAGTCAGTTGTTCCTTTGCAGAAAGTCTTGGTTTTCTACTCTTATAAAGAGCTACAAGATTGGGAACCCAAAGGCACAGTTCTGCTCTGTCCTATAGAGTCATTATGAATCAGAATTGACTTCATGGCAAGGAGTTTGCATTTTCAGTGGGTGACCTGTCAGAAGCAGATGGCCACATCAGTTCTCTGAAGTGCCTCGAGGTTTGAACCGCCATCTTTTCAGTTAGTGGTCTAGTGCTTCCTCATTAAAAGAAATGAAGTGGCTTAAAAGGACACACATGTATTATCTTACATTTCAGGCTATTAGTCTAGAAACGGTAGGTACAGTTGCACTCCTTTGGATGCTCTTGGGGACAATTTGCTTCTTCATACTTTCTGGGGCACTTATGTCCTATCACAGGTCCTGTCAACTTGCAAAGGAGTGGAGTCTATCTTGTCAATCAGGTCATAGCAACGTGTCTGTGTGACCTTCTCTGGGAAGGGTTCTGGGAACTTCAGTCTTCCTCCCTGTAGGTGGGATATACACACTCTCTCTCTATTTCATCTCTCTGTAAGATATTCCTGCTGACAAGCCACATGGAGCCACACTGATGGCAGCCAGTGCCTTGATGTGGAAACCCACACCAGTGTCAAGATGCTTCCACTGCCACCAGATCCACAAGATTTTCTACTCACGGGCTGGTGGTCTTCCTGCACTTGGCATCATTGCATGTGTCGCATGAGTCTGAAGAGGAATTTATAAACTGGTATCAGACATATGGCCTAATACTAGCCTCATGGACTTGATCTGAACTGGGCTGGGATGTTTACTTAATATACAATTATTTTTTTATATATAAAAGCTATTTCTTATACACATATGAGTGCCTATGAATTTGTTTCTCTAGTCAACTGACACTAGCACACTTTCCATCCTCTAAAGCTAGCGGCATTACTTGGCTCATGATCTCACACTGCTTTGACTTCTAGTTCTGCTATTATATCTCCTTCTCTGAATAGGACTCTCCAGAATCATTTTCACAAGGCACTTTGTGATTGGTATATGTCTGCCATGTTCATCTCCCATCTCATATCCTTACATTATGCAGACCTGCATAATTAAGTATGAATTGCAATGTGTGTCAACCTATGGACACATAGAAGAATAGTAGTTGCATGGCTAATGTCTGCATACATTATGCAGACCTGCATAAGTCGTTTTTGTCACTTAAGATGACATACTCATAAGTGCTGGTGTTTAGGCATCTTTGGGAGTGGGGGTAGGGGGTCATTATTCAGCCTACACAGAGAGTTGCAGGATGGCTACTTGGGGACTTTATGGATCATTGTACGTGTGATTTGAATTAGGGGGATGATTAAGGATGTTACTTTTAGGCAGTAGTGGGCTGAGCATAAGCTTTAGGGACAGTAGCACTAGGGTTGCTGAGGAGCGATGGGTGATAAGAAGCCCAAATCATCAAGACTCAGCTAATGACAGTAGAGAAAGGGCTGATTTCTGGACTCCTCGCCCCAGGGTCTGAATAGATGATGGTGTGCTGGCACACAGGGATAGAGGTGACTGAAAAATTGTCCAAGGTTCCTGAGAAATCCTCTGTTTTCTAGACCGAGGCCATTCTTTGTTACACACACACACACACACACACACACACAGCAGCCAGGTTTAAGCCAGCATTTCTCACATGCCACTCATTCTTAATATTTTTTTCCCACATCTGGGTTTTAAATCCTGAATATTTTTCTGTAAATAGATTGCAGCTAATGAAGTCACACCCTAAATAATTCCTTCCATGCAACTACTATTCTTCTATGTGTCCATAGGTTGACACACATTGCAATTCATACTTAATTATGAAAATGGAAATGTATTTTTCATGCACCACCTATACTTATCTTGCATGCCATTGGCACGAGGCATATAACATGCAGACAGGTTGTAGCTTAATGACAGGCACGTAGGCCCAGCGAGAGTCAAACTTAGGCTTGAGCAAGTATCGAGCTCTCCCTGCATTTTTGTTTTCTCGTGTCTAACATACTACAATGATTGAGTGAGAAATGCAGGGAGAATGTTAGGCACCTCGTTGCAGAATAGGCATCTGAGGTATGTGCATTTTAACTATTGATTTGTGATTATTGTTCCTCATATACTTTAAGCAATTCAATGTTATTTCCATGCAGACCGTCAACTAATTCTGATAACCACCTAGAACATTTATTGTCATTGCAATGTAATGTGCAAAATAATGTAACATTATTTCTCATCCCTTGAGTCTTCTTGATACTTTAGGCACTTAGAATCTCACTTAGGATCAAATGTGTGAGGGACTTAAGGAAGCAGCATATCCTAGTTCTAGGCTATGGGCCTGGGGATGCTGGCCTCCCAGAGAAGAAATCACTTTTACTTCAAAGGCTTATGTATGTCTTTATTGATGCTGTTTCCCTTTTTAACAGTCCTTCCTATGTTATTGCTGTTGCTGTTATCATTAGTTAGTTGATTTTTCTGACTCATGGCAACACTAAGTGCACAGGATCGAACTGAGCTACAGGGTGTTCAGGCCTGTGACCTTTCAGAAGTAGATCACCAGGCTCATTATTCTGGTGCATCTCTGAGACCTGCAACCTAGAGACTCCTTCAAAGGTTCAGTCGAGGTTGGGCTGGAAAACTCATTGTATTCTGAGCTATACCGGAATGACCCCTCTGCTCTTGGTCTTAGAAGTCCCCTTCTAATGAAGAACTGACCTCTTGTCCACTTCAGCACCTCAATGAAAGTTCACAAGACAGAACCAAATGGATTTTATAAAACCCCACTATTCCTCTTCATTGTACTTCCATAAAGTAGAGCAGCAGGAGACTCCATGCAGTCTTTGAGGAAGACAGCATTGTTTACATGAACTTTCAAGGGACACATCTGGTTTTCCTTTCAGGAAAAGGCACTCAAACCCCGTAAAACTGAGCTCTTTTGAATCAGACCACAAATTCCTTATAGCTACTCTCAGCGAAATTCCCTACACACTCTGTACTTGGTCGCTCTAAAACGCTTGTCTCTTTTCTCATCTTCATTAAGTTAAGGGGGGTGGCCGCCAAGCACTGAGGGATAAATCTGTTTTGATTTTTTTAAAAAATTTACTTCATATTACTAAAAAGCACAGATCATTTTTTTGCTCCAGTCCTTGGTTATCATTTTATTGAGCTCTAATAATGTGCCACATGTTTTCCATAGTATCCCATTTAATCCTCTAAAAATCTTGCCAGGTAGGTGGCATTTTCCCCCCACTTTTTCCTTTGAGGAAACAGGAATAAAGAGAAGTTCATTATCATGATTTTGCTCAGTTGGAAACTAAAATGCAGTCTCTAACCCCAAAGCCCTCCCTTCTCATGTCTCTCTGCATACTAGAATCCAAGATTTAATTTTCAAATACATTGGGCATTTTACAGACTCTTCATTTGCTTCTAGCAATCATTATCTTGATTACTGGCTTCGAGATGCTGACATGTCTCACATAGCAGCCACCCTTCTCTGAGTGTTTTGTGAAGTACTTTGTGTACTCTGCAACTCCTCAATTATTGATATATTTCGGTTCCAAAGACCAGATTGTTATATGAAAGCAGCCTTACCTGAAAGTCAGGGGCCTTGTCGGTTCCCAGTGTTCCCCCCTCTGCTCCTGTTTCTCACTCACAGCTTGGCATGTCTCACATTGGGAAGCAAGGCAGGCCACCCATCCCCACCTTTTCTTTCCTTTGGAGGAGGGGATAGGGGGTGGTGTGGCAGTGAGGTGGGTTGTGGAAGGGGTAGGCGGTAGGGGGGACGTTTTGCACACCTCCTACCACCCACCCAGAGACCCCATTCATCTTATAGGCCCTGTCCCTGCAGATTTTCATACTCTCTCCCTTCCAGTCGGTCTCCATGGACCCCTTTAGTGTCTCCCAGCCAGCGCCTGGCCTCCTTCTGCTTGGGCAGAACCTCACCTCTTTTTGTCATTACCTCATATCCTCTGTGACCAGTACCGAAACACTGAGTGCTAGTAGGAAAATGAATGCATTCTGTAGCTGGCCAGCCCTGTCCTTGATCATTCAGATGGCCCATGGAGGGACCACAGGACCAGATGTGGCCTTGACTGGGGCCAGATCATTAGTACAGATGCCTAGTAATTTTTTTCATAGTTGGCATCAGTCCAGAAGAGTGGATAATGCAATTAGTCAATAAATAAGGGGTGGGTGTATAATCCATTTTTACTGTAAACCTTTCTTGTTATCCTCATTATCTAGACTTATAATGGGAAGTGTGGAAGGTTTGTTTCTTTGATCAAAGTTAGAATCAATCAATTAATAGGAATTGTAAATATTAATAAAATGCAAACTGTCATACATGGAATATTTTATATAATCCCTACAGTGTTCCTGCAGTGGACAAGTGGAGGAACCAAGGTACATCAAAGTCATATAGTTAGCATGTAAAAAAAGCTTAAGAACCCATGAATACCTGACTCTTCTCAAAGCCACTGCACCATACTGCTGAACAATCAAGCTCCCGGGTCCTAGTCTTTGGAAATGTGTCTACATTGGTGAATTTGGAACTGTATTATCTAGCTTTACGCTTTTATATCTCTGGGTTTTATTTGAAAGATGAGACTTTATGCCTACCAGGTCAATTGTGATTACCGTCATTAAAATGAGCCTGCAGGGAGGGCTGCATGTGTCTGATTGACAAGGTAATCTGCAAGCAGGACTCAGCTCTGTATGAAAGTTAAGCTTTGCTTTGCAAGAAATCCCTCCAGATGAGCCTGGGAAGGGTCTCCCTCCCACAGAGTCTTTGTGAGTAGTGCTCCTGTGGTCCAGGTTTCTCTAAAGGTGGAGAGACTCAAAGGGAGGAAGAACTAAGTGTTGACTGTGATTTTGAGTATTCCATTGAGTAATGAAGCACTCAATGGAACACAGGGAAAAATTGATGTTAGCTGGTTTTCTTGTCAGGAATGAAGGACAAAGAATATAAAAAAAGAGGACCTTTACATTAATTTCAGGCATGTGAGGAGAGAAAGCAACATCTGCAGGAGGGCCCAGTGAGCCCCTCAGTAGGTATTACCATATTTTTGATTCTCAGGCTTTTCCTCTGATGTCTATCCAATTATATGGGATCTCAAAGAACATACAGCATAGCTAAAGTAGATTCTGGCACATTAAAACTTTCTATGAAGCCACACAAATTGAAACAAATATCTTACAGATTTTGCTTTCTATTCATCTTCTAATATAAATTACTGTCTAGTTAAATGTCTTGCCTAAATTTTCAAGTAAAAGTGATGCCCTTTATTGATTGTTGTCTTTGACTAGTCTCTTGAACATGGGAAAGTGCAGGGAAAGAAAGCAAGAAAGAGCTAATATTTACTTGTCACCTATTTTGTGCTAGACCTTTTGTCAAGTGTTAAGTCTATACTATCTCATTTAATAACCACAACCGAAATGCCATCCATCTAATAGATGAAGAAACTGTAGATGAGAAAGAGAAAGCAAATTTGCATAACTCACCAGGACTATAATAGGCAGAAGCTGAAAATTTGGAACCCAGGCTGTCTGATTTAAACCTAAGTTCTTTTACCAAATTGCTCATACTGTACACTGGGGTGGAGCCCTGGTGGCGTAATGATTATGCATTAGACTGTGAGTCTCATGGTTGGCAGTTTGAACCCCACCAGCAATCCTGAGGGAGAAGATTAAATTCTCTACTCCTTTATAGTTGTCGTTTAGGAAACCCATAGGAGGTCACGATGACTCAGCGTTGAATCAAGGGCAGTGAATTTGGTGAGTGAATGCTTCCAGATAAATTGGTAACTAATAGAATCCACTTACTGTAAATCTGTGAGGATAACTGGACCACCAAATTCTTCCCCCACCTCCTTACACCTAGTAGGTGTTGAAAACAAAACAAAACAAAGCAATCAGGCCATGGAATTCAGTATTTTAAACTTGAACCCTTGAGTGTCCCAGGTTCTTTCCTAGCTACAGAATGTGGATCATCTTAATCTAAAAGATTGTTGGTGACTTCTCTCCCCTTATTCTCAGTTAGAAGAATGCCATTTATGACAGGGTATTGATTTTAGTGAGAACATATATTTTATATATCAAGCATTTCAATAACGTATTCATCAAGGAAATGTTTGGTGAAAGACTGGTTAAAAAGTAATGGCTCTGCTTCTCTGCTCTCCCTTATCTATTAACTGTGACTTTACAGTTCTTCCCCACATCCCTGTCAAAAGTTGATTTACAGCCTATACTCTCTATCGAACAATCTTTTCAATTTGATCATCCATGTGAAAGTTTACACAGCAAATTGGGTTTCCATTCAACAACGCATATACATTTTGTTTTGGCACATTGATGGCAATCCCTGTTGTGTAACAGCACTCCTTCCACTTCCTCCCTGGGTTGGTTGGCCATGTCCTTTAGTCCTTCTTTCCTATCCCTTCCTTTTTGCTGAGCTGTATTTTTGGGAAAGCTTGTTCCTTTGATCTTCTAAGAATGGTTGATAGAATAAATCCCTGGATCTGGGACCTCAGGACCATTGTCTTAGGAAATATTACCATGAATTGCCCTAACAATCCAGAGACAGTGTTCTGTGTTCTACTTTCAACATAGCTTACTGTCGTCTTGTTAATGCCAACTCATAGGGACTTGACAGAACAGGGTGGAACTGCCCCTCTTTGTTTTTTGTGGCAAACTCTTAAGAGTTTTCTTCTACAGAATGGAAATGCTTATGGTCCCTCAGGATCACAGCACAACTGGTAACCACTAGGCAAGTGGTCATGTCGTGTGCAACAATTGGCCTCTTTCTCTCTGAGAAGTAAAGAAGAAAGAAAATCAAGGATACATGGAAACAATTAATACAAAGAACTAATAAGCCATACAGACCTCAGCCTTCAGAGTCCTGAGACCAGAACTAGATCCAGTTATCACTTTGGCGGCTCTGAATGGGATTACTTTAGAAGGTCCTTGATAGGTTGGGAGAAAAACATGGAACAAAACTGAAAATAATAAAAAAGGTCAAACTTAGGTTTGGAACCTCTTAGTCTGTGGACACTTTTCAACATTTAAGCTCACCTCATATTTAATTTTTAATTACCTAAGAGGCTATAGAGTAAAAAATAACACCAGGATGTCCACAGCCCTAGAAAAACCAATCTGGATTCTCTTAGCATGGATAGTTTTTGCATCTTGAATTTTCAACTAAAATGGGACAATGTGGGATAGCAATGTACAAATTTTAATCTTTGAGTTTCAGAGACTGAGTACTTCAGTGACTTGCTTGCCTTAGCCACTGGAAGAACACTGAGCCAGCTTGTGTAAGGAGGAGGGACGCATGGTTCTGTGACTGCCTTCACAGCAGTGGACAGCCACCCTCTGAGCAGAGCAGCCTAACTGAGCACAGCTAACCACATTCTCATGAGGGAGCCCAGCAGAAAGCAGAACAGCCATCCAGCTAAGCGTGACTTAATTTGCTGATCCACAGAATTGTGAGCCCACCAGATAGTGGTTGTTTTTATCCACTGAATTTTGGAGCAGTTTGTTTTGCAGCAACAGATAACATATATATTCATTAAAATATGACTGGGCACCAGCCCTTTGGGATGCTGTGAGGACACAGAAATGATTGTTATGTTCCCTGTTCTGATGGGAACAGCACGCCAAATAAGTCCAACATGTACACAAGAAATTATAATAAAGCGATCAATTAGTAGAGTAATAATCATCACTTGTGAAATCCTTTTGGTAGGAATAGTTCTATTTCCACTGTGAAGATAATGCTGCATTAAGAGGTACAGTACCAGTTGGTTTGAGTCCTCTTGATAGTGTCATCCAAACCTCAGACTACATCAGCGGTCACTCAGCAAGGAGCCTTGAGGATTACCCATTGCTATTTATGTCTATTATATGACCCCAGTAAATGAGAGCCAGCAGTCTGAAGCCAGAACTTTTTTGGAAGGTCCAAGTTAAAGGGATAAAATTGGTTTGGGTATTTTCTGTTTAAGCTTGGAATAGTTAGCTTTTTGGGGTGCCAAGAAGAAATTTTAGCCCCTGAACTTTTAATCATTGAAAAAATTACAGACCTGTAGACTCTAGAAATCAGGGATTTGATTAGTATCTATGCCTTTTAGAGAGAAAACTGAGACAGCTGGTCAAGAGATTGGTATAGAGAAGCTAGACCTAGATTTGAAGGCCAGTAGAAACATTCACTAACTGGTTAGGTCAAGAATGTACACAAACTTCAAATTATTTTAAATAAAATAATCATATCTACCTTTTAAGGTTCTGTCCAGAGATGTAATGAACAGTAATTATGCCCCCCACTTCCTTAATTCTTAATTACCTTTCACTCTTTGAAACCACCTTTCTGTGAAGGCATCATCTAGAGCCCCAACACATCAACCATCATGAAACTAAGCCCTAATTGTCTACAACATGCATAGATTTGAAAACTTAATATTCAGTGATGACTTGAGTGACAAGATCTATTCATGATTACCAAGGAAGTCTATATAGATCAAACTCTTTGCATTGAACACAAATACACATATCAAGAGCCCATCTGTTGCGTTGGTTCACAGAAAGAATCACGATTCTCTGACATCCTGGGGATCCCAATGGAATAACCCAACTGCTTATATGATAAGCATGGCTGCTGTCATAACTCAATAAATCCCTCAAGAATTTTAAGATTTTTTTTCTTTATATGCAGAGCATCCAACATTCTTATGAAAACTCAAGAGGCGGTGAGGGAATTCTTTCTTCTTCTTCTTCTTCTTCTTCTTCTTTTTTTTTTTTTGGTTTACCCTCAATCACATACTTTTTCTTTGGTTTTACCCCTATAGGAAACAACGACAACATACAAGCACCTAACAGAAAGCACATGTGGAAATTAAGAAAAAGCAGAGTGAAAAAAGACTACATTGTGAAGCATGTATCTGGGGGCTTGTTTATAGGGAAGATGAAAGGACCAACCCTCTGATGCTGTGTTCTCACCTGCAAAATGGGGAGAATAACTCTTAGTCACAGTGTGGGATTATACTGGTACTCTAACATAGTGTACGCAAGAAAAAAAAATTACTGTCACCCTCTCTACTGATTCTCTGAATCTTTCTGCTTGCTCTTTTCTCTGTCTGGAGGTCCCTTCCCCCAAACACTCGTTGTGAATTTTGGCTAATTCTGACCTCTTCTCAAGCTTTTTGTAAAGGTCCTTTCCTTGCTTATGGGAAATAGTCTCTGTTACTGTCCCATCTTCTTAGCTTGTTTATTATTTTTCCTCCGGAGTACTTGTATGACATGGGATATCACACTGACATGCTGACTTGTTAATTGTCCATCTCCAGGAACAGAAAAGCATCTTCAGACAGGTAGGGGATTATCTTTTGTTCATCTCTATATTTCCGACTCCTGTCACTTGATAAACACTGGAAGTAAATATTTGTCCCATGAATGAGTGTGTGACTGAACACACCGGGTTATTTTGACATCAAAATTCACAGACACATAACAGAAACTCTATAACTATTGCAGGATTAATGAGTGGACACACTCATTTGAAACAAGGATCAGGAATCACTATTCTCTGGCAATCCAGTGCCTCTCAGACTTAACACCCCAACTGATTGCGTAAGGGATAGCCAGACTCTTTCTTTCCAGCATGATGTAATGAGGAATGCGGAGACCTGCAGAACATGCGGCTCACAGACGAGACAGATGATCTCATCCTCTTCCTGGGCATTCCCAGGCTGTGCAGTTAAGAAAATACAATAATAATAAAACCGACAATGTTCAGGCCACAGGTGGGTGTTTCAGTCCGTAGACGTTTGCTGGCAAAACACTGGAACTCGTCGACAGTTCTCTGGAGGTTGGGGAAAAGAACGTCATATCGGATATTGTCTGGCCTAATCCTTCAGCCAAATGGAACGGACTTTAGCATGAGAAACTAGAACATAAAGAGAGAAATGTATTGTAATGACAGCCACAGAGGACAAGCTGTGAGCAGCTGGGGGTGAGGGGGAGAGCCTAGGAAAACTAAGTAAGCAAAGTGTTTCTTCGACACCAGAAAACTGGGATTATTCTTAGTATTGTTTCAAAGGTTTAGGGCCTGAAGAAAGAATGCGCTCAGTTTCTCTTGTATGGTGCAGTTTGCTTTCATGGAATTCCTTCGGTTTTGATGTCAATGCATATATTAAGCTGGTCACCATCCTTATTTATGGAGAATGTACTGTTCTGCTACTTTCACTGCATTTATAATGTGCCAATGCACGGAAGCTCTGAAAGTGAGGGATATAGAATCATCTCTACTTCAAAATGAGGATTTGGAGGCTGAAAGGAGAGCAGTGAATTTGCCAAGGTCATAGAACTAATGGACCTCTCCTGTGTGACAGACACTGATCCAGAGGTGACTCAGAACAAGTCTGAAATGCTGAGGGGAAGTAGAGGTGAGTTTGGTGAGTCTCGTGAACATTCTGTGCCGGACAGTGAACACGATGGTAAAGAGACACCTTTGGGAGTTGCAATTATACCTGAAAGGGGAGGAGAACATAAGGTTTGTCAATTTATCCCACAAGAGCCCTGAGATGGGTCTGACCCCTACCCCACTGTGCTTCTGCTTCACATCAGAGAAATGTGACCTGAGAGAGGCTGTTCAGATGCATATCAGAAAAGCTTAGTTCTCAGAAACTGTCCCCCAGCCTCCCAGTCACCTTCCCACCTATATGTGCTAACCATCCCCCAACTGTGGGTCACTGCACAGTCAAACAAAGCCCCCCAAAACGCCAATGCCACAACATTGGCTATTTGCATAGGCAATGCCAGGTCTGTGTGGGAAGCTGGCTGGATTCTTGTGGGCTCTGCGGGCAGCAAAGCTGGGTTGTAATTGACAAAGCACCAGAGCAAGGATTTATTCTTTTGTGGGGACTTGTCCATGAGAGCAGGAACTCTCAAGCCACACTCTTGGCATGAACTTCCTGGGCCATTTCTGTGGCCACTAAGTGTTGGGTTGACACTAGGCCGATTTCTGTTGCTGCTTAGAGAGCTGGGATGAAGAGGAGCCAGAGGGCTGAGATGTTGCAATATGGGTCTGCCCAAATAAACCACATTGGACTGTCACCAGAAACTATATAATGTCACTCTTGAGTTAAAAGAGTAATTTGGCTACCTTTAGAGTTTTAAAGCTTGTGTTATTCCGGGTAGACTAGAGGAACAAATTTCATAGACATGCATATTGATATAAGGAAAAGGTTTATATACAAGAGGAACAGGACATTGAGCCCAGTCCAGTTCAAAGTCATAAGTCTTATATTAACCCATATGCCCGAAATCAGTCTATAATGTCTCCTTCCGACTCACAAAGTCACAGGTCAGTGGGTGCAGAATCCCAGCGCTGGCAGGGGTCTCCACATGACTCCTCGCTTCCAGGGCTCAGGGTCCATCAACAGCAGAAGTAACTTATCACTGGCAGAGCTCTCCATGTGGCCGCCCCAGCTTCAGAGGTCTGGCTTCATCAGGGTAAAACCATGTGGACTCTGGGCCGGCTCCTCCAGCTTCTTGGATGCTGCCATCTTGTCTTATCTGTGATCCATCATCTCTGAGACTAACTCCCAACAACTGGGGAAGATAGCTTCTCATCTTCATGAGAGAAATATCGTGAGATGTCCCAGAAGTCTCAGGAGAAACCCATGCCCACATAGAGGCCTCATTGTCTACTCAATGGCTATCTCCAGATTAACAGGCTTTACTCCACCCCTACATTTCAATCATAAAATTAACGTAGACACATGACTGCCACAAAACTCTTCTCATAATATTCCTCAAACGTGGGAATGAAGTGTACTAAAGTAAAGTAATATGAGAGGTGTTGCTTAATTAGTGAACCCATTCATTCATTTACTTAACATTTGTGGAGATCGTATTCTGTGTTGCATGCTGTGATGTGACCTAAGATAAGTAAGATACTATGCCTGACTCCTTGAAGTTCACAGTCTATCTGTGGCATTGAGCAGTGGCATGACTGCCTGACCAGGAAGCAAAGAGGTGCAGTCTCCTCTCAGCTCTTTCACTGTGCTGTGTGGGAGGAGAGCTGTTTGTCCACACAAATTGTATTTCAGCAGACAGGGACTGTCTTTCAGATTTCTGAATACTTTCCCAATTGCTTTCTTTTGAATAGCACAACCATCATGTGGGGAAAACCCATTCACTTAAGATGAACGTGAGCTTTACATCTTTACAGGGGTCTCCAGTTTGTGTAGTAAAATGGGAGACAATGGTATGCATTTCATTTTGTAACCGCCAAGGGATTGTAGTATGAAGTTCATGAATGTGTATCTATGAGATAAAATTTAAGACAACAGCGTTGTTCTTTTTGTAGGCAAATAAAAACTATGGCTTGTATGTGAATTGAAAAGAATTATTCCTCAAACAAGAATTCTGGGGCTGCAGTAGTTAAAGTGGTAGGCTGCTAAGCAAAAAGTGGTTTCCAACTTCTGACCACTCTGAGGGAGGAAGAAGGGACAATCTACTTTGATAAAGGCTTATGGATTTGAAAAAAGCCCCTAGGGTTACTATGGGAGTATTTTAGGAATACACCTCAAACAAACCACATCCATACAGAAACAGTGAGCTCTAGAAAGCTGTTGAATGAGTTGCAATGAAAACATTGATGCCAGCAATTTGTTTCAACTAGGGTCATGAAAATTGAGCATTAGAAAAAAAAGTAGAAATTAAATATACACTTTCACAACTGTAAACCTAAAAGGTAATGTCATTCTTATATTATAAGGAGAGATCTTACTACTTTGTCCACATGTTTCATGCTTAAATACTCTAGTTGGCAAAATAATTTGCATTTTTGACCTTCACTGGAAAGAGAAAGAACAGTTCTCTATTAGATGCTGCCCTGAGGTGGACACATGTAGTTCAAACCAAAGCCCCCGCCATTGGGTGGATTGGGACTCATAGTGACACAACAGAGCATCTCTCTGCAAAACTGCTCTCTGGTGTGTCTGAGACTGTGAGATACTACGGGACCAGAGCATCCCATCTTCCTCCCTTGGAAGGGCTCACAGATTCAAATGAATGATCTTGTGGTTTGCAACCCTTTGCCACCCACTCAGCTACCAGTTGGTAGCTAGAAAGCACCCTAGTTGGTAGATAGAAAGGTGGTTTGATCTTCACATGGTATTTCCTCCTCATGGAGATGACAGGCAAACGTGCCCTGGTTTTCCTTTCTCTGAGAATCCTGGTGATCTTCAAGAGAAGAGGCTGTGGAAAACCACACATCTGCAAAATAGCTTCGTTTATTCATCTCCCCCATTTTCTGCCCAGCTAATTGAGTTAGATGGCCTCATTAAACAAATGCTTAGCTAATCACCTCCAGACCTGACCTAACCACCCCTTACTGAACATCTAAACCTCTAAGTGGAAAAAGTGAAGACTACTTCCTTTCTCTATCTGTTATATAAATTTAGGATATTTAAGACATCTAAGGAGAAAAGAAACAGCTATTGACTTTTCTGATAATATTCCCTCCTCTCTTAGTGCCTTTTTTTTTCACCACTGTCATCCTCATGTCTGTCCCCCCGCCCCACCCCCCCACTCCATTTCAGATGAGCCGGCACAGCAAGAGTTGTGTGAGGAGAGTCGTGTCATTTAAGGGAGGCAATGGGAGAGGCTCTTCCTAATTTTGAAGCAAATAAAATTCTTGCAAGCTCAGATTGCTCTGGGTACAGTAGATCTGACATATTGCTATTCCCTTGGGATAGATCGGGCCAGGCAGCCCATAAAACCCCTGAGATACTTTTTGTTAAATCATCTCTGTCACCTCTCCATTTATTTTTTGTTTTTCTAGGAACTTGCTCAAACAGTCCAGGTACAGAGGTGGGCTCTAGCGAGTAATTACCACATAGCTATTACTTGAGTGGACATCCGAAGGAACCCAGAAAGGCGGGGGGGGGGGATGCTTTCATTTTCTTTAATTAAAGTAAAAATCAACAGCATGGAACTTAGGCACTCTGTGTTTATTTTTATCCCTTAGCTGTTGTTTCTCCATGGAGCAGAAAAATCATGTTTAATAGCTTTGTTTAAAGGTTTTTGCTTGTTCCAAGCTTGTTGCTGTAGAGTCTAGCTCAATCTGTGTGTATTTAAGAAAGAAGGGGAAACAGGCTTGGAGCAAAATTGTGTTCTGGTCTCTACCCAAAACACCCTCTTTACAAACCCTGAAAGCCTTTTAAAAGCTGCTTTGATTA